>MJHO01000001.1:372500-607500 GCA_002076135.1 Xerophyta viscosa
CGGCAACTCACTAAGACTTTTGAGCACCAAAATACCTTTTAAAAGGTATTTTCTAAAAAATTTTCAAATCGCATTGTAGATATAATGAAAATCAATAAATTTTATATTAAAAATTTTTCTAAAAAATAACCCTACGTACATGTTTGGTATGCTTATTATCCGTATCATAATTACGATTGTTTTTGTTTTCAAATAAATTAGTACTTGTTCCTTTTATTTTAATACTTTTTAAGTTTTCTATAATACTATAGCGAAATAAGAAAATTTGGTGGTTTCTTATATTCTCATGTTATTTTATTAATGTTAATATATATATGATAGTGGTTATATAAATTTATATCATATTTTAAATTAATCTGAATATTTCTCTATTATTATCTACTTCTTATAAATTATTCTCTCCCCTCTCTCTCTTTTTATCTTTTAATCGCTTTATCTGTTACAAAAAGTGCCGTCTCCGGCTTCGAAAATGTATAATTCATGACCTTTGCGCGATGCAGTGCTAAATTCATCTCCAACTTATTAATTCATATTCTTCTTCAAAAATAATTGAGGTCTCAATTGTTATTACATTCAATTAATTTTATTACTATTGTTATTACTTTTGGCACATGTATCGACGCGTAGTTTGTTAGTAGTTTATTATGTGCTACATATATGATGATATAGTGATACACTCATACACAGGGGCTTTAATTAGGCACAGACTAATAAATATATTACTTATATTAGTAGCGTTAGACGATTTTACAATGGACAGACTAGTTTAGGAGTAGGAGCACGCGGGAGTCCGGGCTTGGCACGGGTTCGAACCCAAGCAGAAGCATAATTTTTATTTTTGTTTTAAATGGGCTTTTTTAAGGAGCCTTTAATAAGGTTATTCATATCTGTCTTCTCAACTCTCTCTCTCTCTCTCTCTCTCTCTCTCATCTTTTAATCGCTCGAACGAACATAGAACTTGTCTGCTTTTTCGCTGCCACCGACTTCGCAACTCTGCAATGTATTTATCCTCGCCTTGCTGATAATGACAAATTCATCTCAATTTTTATTATCCAAGTTCTTCAAAAAATAATTGAGAGTTTGCAGGTATTTATTTATATTTTATTATTCGTTAACTCAAGATTTGCTTCCAATAGTTTCTAATTCATTTTAAAATTTGTAGAATATTGAGATGCTATTCGAAAAAGAATAAAAAATCAACTCATTCTAACAACTTAGTGGATTTTAGTTTCTCCCCAATAAAAAATTCATTGTAATAGAAGCATACGAAAATCGTATGTAAATTTCTTCAAATGACAATCAGTTGATTTAATATATGGATCCGTCCCTCCCTTGTCACTTAACCGCAATCCGGTTAATTTTAGTTCTCTTGAAGCTTCGGCAATTAGATAGCTTATTCTAGACTACTATCTAGATATACGCAATGAGATTAGAAGATATTATATTCTAAAAGGTTATTGTCAATCACAAAACCATAATTTTTATCAAAATAACTTTTATGTACATAGACGTCTTAATTTTTCATGATTTTACGGTTCATATGGTGATTGGTTAGAATATATTGGTATCAAATTGGATGGAAAAAGTAAAGCCAAAAGCAAGTAGAGATGAACTTCTATTTCAAATTGGTGTTAGTTTTCTTGCTCAGTTGGAGTTCCTTCATGTTTAGGTGCTTTTTTTTTGTAAATAAAAAACTGAGGTGCGGTCTGACAGACCACGTAAATATAACTATGGTTTGACGTTTCGGTCGGCATGCTTTGTGCCGATCGAAACGTCTCGATGCCGCCACTTGGGGCACCGAAACGGCTGAAACGGCTACTTTTCGGTCGTTTCGGCTGTCTCGACCCGTGCCAACCGAAACGGTCGGTACGGTGTGTTTGTGCGGAGAAACGGTCGGCAAACTCCTTTTTTTTTTAATGAATATCATGTTTATTCGTAGGATAGGTGGGTGTATTATGTTCAAATAATACACCGGATAAATTTACATGCTTTAGATTTTATTGATTCATTTTATCAACCATACTGACACTTAATGTAATAATAATTTATATAATATGTGCTTTGAGTTTTGACAAATGAATGTGACTTCTTCTTATTATTTAATTTTTATTATTATTTATATAATAAAATTTATTTATTTATTTTAATAATTGTATGATTCGGCACGGGTCGGTACGTATCGAGATCTGAATTTACCGAAACTCGAAACGACACGGCACCGTAAACCTTGTATATAACTACTGTCAGCGGCTCACCACAGTGCTATGTATATGAATATGGACGCTGGTTAAGCGCACGGAAGTCCGCGCGGAATTTGTCACGGATATCCGCGGAAAACGCGTTTCCCTTCGTGTGAAACGCGTTTCATACTAGGGGAAACGCGTTTCCCACGGATATCCGTGACAAATTCCGCGCGGACTTCCGTGCAGGCAACCATTTTCCTATGAATATTGATCATCCTACAGAAAAACAATAATCTCTCTAGTGACACATGGACCTAGCTCCAAAGACAGAAATAGCTCTTGACATACATTATATATATATATAATATATATATATATATATATATATATATATATATATATAATATATATATATATATATATGATATTCTCAGCTCGACCTGAGAATAGTCTTGGTAAGCTAACATCTCAGTTGTTGATCTCCTTTATCTAACAGCTCAGAATTAATTTTAACATTTAACGACGCTGATAAATACTTAACGGCGTGTGTGAGGTTTTTGAGTTTAGAATAATTATTTTCGTAAGCTTTGTTTGATTTGTAGTGCTTGAATTGTATTTGGAGTGAGTTTATAGACTTTCAACTCGTAAATTTTATGATTTAAATTAAACTGATATCTGCGTTCCGGGCCAGACTTGGGCCCAGAACGGACTGGACCCGGCCGAGCCCAGTTAGGGCCGGGCATGCGGGCGAGCCAATATGGCTCGAGCCCGATGCCCTGACTCCCTCTCTCTCGCGCTCACCCTCTCTCGCCTCCCCCGCGCCCTCTCTCGATCGCCGCCGCTCGTCGCGCCGCTGCCCCGGCCGTCGCCGCCTCCGGCGCGGCGGCCGTCTTCTTCTCTTTGCCGCAATCTCTCTCTCTCTCTCTCTCTCTCTCTCTCTCTCTCGACTCGTGCTATCGTCTGGAACCCTAGCCTTGTCAAGAGCGCCGTCCGACCACCGTCGCCCGTGGATCGCCGCCACCATAGCATCATCGTGGGCCGTTGTCGTCACCTTTGGACTCTACGAGTGCTGGAGACTCCGATCACCGCCGAGCCGCCTCTGCCGCCGCCGTCCGGCCGACTCCGGCGAACTCCTCCGGCGACCCCGACCACCCGTGGCTCCTCTCGACATCGTGGATGCGTTGGCGAAGTCGATTTCGGAAGAGCTTCTCCGTGTACGCGCATTTTGGTTGACCCTAACTTGGTAAGGTTGGGGTAAAAGGTGAGCTGTGTGCACACTTGTTTGTAATGTGTATTGATGTGGTTATCATGGTTTAGAGGTGAATTTCTATGTGTTATACATGGTATTGCATGCATAGTGTATAACATTATAGAATGTGACACCTTGTATGATGTTGATACACTTGCTTTGATTAACATGCTTTGAGTGTTCTATATGTGATCCATGGTGGATGTTTAGCATAATAGTTATGTGTTTAACTACTTTGATGGCTATGGAACTAATGAATTGCTATGTTAGTACCCGTGTTAGAAGTAGTCATAAATAACATGTTTTAAATTGTTTCTACTTAGAGTTGCATGAGAGCCTGTTTGCTCTAGGTATGCGGTTAGTAGAGACTGGTATGATCTTGATGATGATGTGAATGCTTATATGTTAAATAATGCAACGATGTTTGTTGAGTTGGTTTAAGATTGTATGGAATGCTCGACAACATATGTTATAGCACTCGTTGAGTTGAGTATGCTTGGGAATGTTTTCGTGAGCATGTCCAGGGCTTTGATTATGCATTTGGCATACACATTTGCACATTTCATGTATAGTAGTCTCATGATGTCTAGTGAGTTACATGTCGCTTTGTGGTTTTGGGCATGCATGTATAGCATGAATTCATGGAGACTTGGATGCATGCTGGTTTGTGTGGAATTTGTCGGGTTTTACCGAGTTTGGTGTCCACTATTTTAGTGGCACTGGGGTTGTTCCGATATAGGACCAGTGGGCGTCGGGTCCACCCGTGGGCCAAGGTTAAAGTGATCTGACGTCAGCCTCTTATTCGGCCAACCGTTACCGCGGACGGAAGGTCAGATAACATGGAACGCCATGCTGCAGGGAGGGACCACTGATCCGGTTGGGGTACTTGTAGATGTACACTACAGGGATCCCGTGTAAGTTGTCATAGTTGACTGTCTGGCCAGGGATTATGTTTGCATGTGGGTTGATAACGCATGCTGGTTTTGCATTGTATGTCGGGTAGACATGGGCATGCATATTTTGTATATTTCATCATGATTATAATTGCATGCGTACAAATGATTGTAAGTACTTGATGGATGTGGAAATTGTTTGTATGGTTATGGATGGTTGAATATCCTTGATGCTTTGCTTAGCATGATATTATATACAGCTTACTTGTTTGTGTTGTGTAGTGCCGCGATATGCATTGGTTGATAAATGCTAGCGTGCCGCTCACTAAGTCTTTACGACTTACGCTTTTTGTTTATTTTCAGATCAGGGCGATCGTGGGAAGGCACCGGCTGAGGGTGCTTAGTCGACGCGGTGAGCGTGGGATCATTTTGGCTTAAGGTATAGTTTTGGGGACTAAGTATAGAAGCTAGTACTTATAGTCCTTCACATCTAGTTTAATTTTGTAAACCCAATGTGTAAATGTAAAGTAAAGGAAGTGTTAACACATATGTTTGTTGTTTATGTTAGAGTCCATGTATTTTATTTCCTAAATGGTTTTGACGTACAAACCTTGTTTATCAGAAATATGGACTCGTGTTTGGAAGGTTTTTCATGTTTTATGCATGAATGTGATTTATTGCATAAGTGACGTATTTGAAGTCCAAATCTAGTTTTGGAAGTTTCTGCAGGTGTATTTGAGCTAATGTATGCTTGTGGTAATTTAAGATTTGTGGTTTTAATGATATTTCAAGATTTGACTTCTTGAGAAGCTGAGTTCTCGTCTTTTATTGAGAATGTATTTTTCGCGTAGCTTTTGATTTTACTATCGAAACATGATTTTCTAAAATTGGTGCATACGTATCTAGGTTGGATACCGGTGTGTACCTGGTTTATATATGCTTTGGATTGCATAACCATAGTGAAATAAATTCAGTTCTTCTATTTCGGACGTGTTTATGTATGGGTTTGTTGTTTGTGTTCGCAGACTTTCGGTCGACCGGAAGTCTAGTTCCGGTCGACCGAAAATAGGCTCTGGACACGGTTTTGAAAATTCGATTTAAATGATAATTAATTTAGTTTTTAAGCTTTTGGGAGGTTTGTCGGAACATATTTAAGGTATGTGACAATTTCCAAAGTTTAAGAAAAATATTAATTTCGTATTTTACATCGAAAATGATTTTTAAGCCGAGAAGGAGTTGAGAACCTTAGATTGCTTTTGATTCTTATGTATTAATGGGGGAGATTGATGCGTTTGGATCACTAGCAAGTTATGAAAGGTTCATGTGGAGAGAACCGCCTCCCTCGCAGATGCTCGACACGTGCCCAATAGTTCTAGACTCGGGCTCGGGTTTCTTTTAAAGAAGTTTTTAAATACTTATTGTATTTGATTTTGGAAACCACACATGGCTATTTTAAAAGCTTCCGCAGGTGTGTGTGCTTTATATATATATATATATATATATATATATAGTTGGTTCTCGACCGATCAAAAAGTGTTCGAAAGCAGAGTTGGCTAGGAAGGAATGAGAACAATCACAAAAAGGACATACTATTTTTTTAGGTGGAAACCCTTGACGAAGGTCGAGGTAAAATCACGGCTCGTACGCGACCACCAATAAAAACCTCGATTAAGAATATAAAAGATACAACAAGTCAATCACAAAAAGGACACAATATTTTTTACGTGAAAACCCTCGATGGAGGTCGAGGTAAAACCACGGGTCGTATGCGACCACTAGTAAAAACCTCGACTAAGAATATAAAAGATACATAAGTCAAACATTAACTCGAGGATCGATCTTCGGAGTGTCGATATCTCTTCTAGTGCTCATAAGGTGGTAAAGAATGTGGAGCCCGAAACTTAATCTCAAGTTCCTCTATTAATAGATGAGATGAGTAGTTACAGATCATAAATTTACAAAGTCAAAGCGTGCTTATTGTGCCAAGTGTCGCCTAATAGCTGTTCTTGACCGATTCCTTATCATTGAGTTGACTGATTCATATTCTTGGATCAACTTCATAACTGTATGGTTTCACACCTCGGCCTCAGTTCTGCACCACGAGTTAGCCTGGTTCCGCACCTCGGGTCGGCCTCGGTTTTGCACCTCTGGTCAGCCTCGGTTCCACTCCTCGGGTCGGTATCGATGCTACACCTCGAGTCGCCATCGGTACCGCACCTCCGGTGCCTCCCGATACCTCAGGTCCCACCAGATTTTTGTACGTGCATTCTGATATCTCGGGTCTTACCGGTCTTTGTAGGTGTCACCTCGGTCTCCGTTGGTGCCTCCCACGTCTCGGGTCCCAATATGGTTGTCGTTGGTGCCACCTCGGTCACCATAGGTGCCTCCCGATGTCTACGATTCCACATCGGTCTCTGTTGGTGCCTCCCGACGTATCGGGTCCTATCGGATTGTTGTAGGTGCCTCCTGCTTGGGTCCTACCTTATGGTGTCTCCCGCTAGGTACCACCTCGGTCTTCACAGGCGCCTCTCGCTTGGGTCTCACCTTGCGGTGTTCTCGCGCCGTGTACTACCTCAGTCTTTGTAAGAATCTTTTTGGTCCGTACCCCAACTTCGGGATGTCCAATTCTGGACCGTGCCCACTGTTGCAAGGGTCCCATAAATCAAGCGAAATTTTCTGGCCCTCAACCTCCACTTCGAAACGTCCAATTCTAGACCGAGCTCGTTGTTGCGAGGGTGCCCCCTGTTTTTTCAAGATATTTTTTGGCCCCGCACCCTCCACGTCCTGTCGAACCGAACCCATTGTTTCGAGGGTGCTCCATAGATTTTCGAACATATTCTCTGGCTCGCAACCCCCACCTTCGGGACGTCATGTCGGACCGAGCCCATTGCTACGAGGGTGCCTCTCAGATTTTAGGTACCTCCGGATACCTCGAGTTCCACTTGTCTTCGTTGGTTCTGCCTTGTCGATCGCAGTTCTATCCCAGTGTTCGAGCTTTCTTGGACTTGCTGGTTCAGCTCAGCTTCGAGATCTCGCTCTGCCCTGTCTTCAGGTTTTCCTGAATTCACTGGCTTGGTTGGCTCCGTGTCCTCGGCGAACTGAGATCGATAAAGGCAGGGCTCCTGCCACGGTACAGACCTGAGCTCGATAAGATTAGGTCGAGCAATCCGTGTATAGTTGTTGTTTAGGTTGAAATCGGCTTCAAGTCAAGTGATTGGACTTGATGTGAGATTGGGCTGCGCTACTGGGCTCAATATCTGAGCGGCTGAGACCCAACCCAGATCTCGTCGACGCTGTTGGTTGGGCTATCTTGATTACATCATTGATCTCTGGCAGAGACCTAAGGTGCGGCCAGGTCTAACGACGGTGAGGTGACGGTAAATTACCCGAGAAGATAAGACGATAAGTAACAATGTTGATTGTGGCTAGCGGTGATGAGTAGCGAAAGACGTCTAGGTGACGTGGCAGCGAGACTTTGAAGCAACGACGGTCGCGAGAGGATGGCGACAGTGACGGTTTGCGGAGTGACAAAGTCAGCCGTTTGTCGGAGCAGGCTGTATACGACGAATGACAGTGAACTTCGTTGGAGGTAAAGGACCGCATCGATCTCTAGAAGTAGCAGCACGTTCGGTGTTGAACACTGATGGTTCGTCGAAGTGCGATCACTGGAGAGCAACGTCTTGGCGGTGAAGGGCGGTTCGATGCACGGTCATGACTTAGCAGGCGACAGCAGCAGCGACGGCTCCTCGTGGTGGATTTCTGTGACGTTGGTGATGGCGGACACCGGCACCAATGCTGATTAGGCCCAAAGCTGTCATCGATCCATCATTCCTACGTGACGATGGAGTTGTCGAATTTTTTTGCCCCTTGGATCTGATTCAACGTCTTGATTGAAGCGAAATCTCGAATTGATCACAGGCTATCGAAATTTGATTTGATCCAATCCAACTATTCAGTTATGTTGTGATAAAACACGGAGTACCCGTCTTCCTGTAACACATGCCTTTGTGATGATATCCCCATAGATGGCGCCAATTGATCGAGTTGGTTCTCGATCGATCAAAAAGTGTTCGAAAGCAGAGTTGGTTAAGAAAGAATGAGAACAATCACAAAAAGGACACAGTATTTTTTACGTGAAAATCCTTACAAGGTAAAACCATGGGTTTTACACGACTACCGGTAAAATTCTCTATTAAAAATATAGAAGATACAATAAGTCCAACCTTAGCTCGGGGATCGAGCTTCGTAGAGCGTCGATATCTCCTCAAGAGTCCTTAAGGTGGT
This sequence comes from Xerophyta viscosa, assembly GCA_002076135.1. Taxonomy (NCBI): domain Eukaryota; kingdom Viridiplantae; phylum Streptophyta; class Magnoliopsida; order Pandanales; family Velloziaceae; genus Xerophyta; species Xerophyta viscosa. The sequence goes on from MJHO01000001.1 coordinate 381,110, forward strand.
AAATAATGTGGAGCCCGAAACTTACAGATCCTAAATTTACTCAATCAAAGCATTCTTATTGAGCCGAATGTCGCCTTATAACTGTTCTTGACTAATTCTTTCTCATTGAGTTGACTAATTCATGTTTTTAGTCAACTTCGTAACAGCTAAATTTCATACCTCAGCCTCGGTTCTGTACCTCGGGTGGGCCTTGGTTCCGTACCTCGGATCGGATTGGCACTGCACCTCAGGTCTGCCTTGGTTCCCCCGGGTCGGCCTCGGTTCTCCACCTCGGTCGCCCTCGTTCCCTACCTCGGTTGGCCTCGGCTCTACACCCCGAGTCGGCGTCGGCATCATCAAAGCACCTCAGGTCGCATCAGCACTGCACCTCGTGTTCGGCCTCCTCTCTGCACCTCGGCTAGGCATCAGAACATATCAGCACATCAGGTTGGCCCATTTCAGCCAACACGTGGCAGCCCGAATTCATGCTCCCTCATATATATATGAAGTTTTTCTGTGTTGTGCCGAGCCGAGTATCGGTAAATCCGAAACTCGGCACGTGCCAACCATGCCGATCCGTATAGTTTATTATATTTTAAATTTTAAAAATTATTTAAACAATAATAAACTAATTATTGATGAAATAAAAAAAATTAAAATAAAATATAAAGACTTCAATTACATATCTAAAATAGCTAGAACAAATTTATTTCTTGATGGATTTCGGTAAATTTAAATTCGAAAATTGCCGATAACTAAATATTATTTTTTATATTTTTATTATATATTATAATATTTTTTTTTAATTTTAGTAAGGTATTTAACTTTTGTTTTAAAAAAAAGATCACAGGCCCGAAGGTGTGTGTCCGGCGCGGCGCGGTTAAGCGCGTGACCGGCAGCTGCAGGACGCGTCCCTAGGTGTTTAATATTTTTTTTATGATTGCTGATGCTTTTTTTGGTAATTTTTAGGGATGTATGAGCATCACTCTTTATCTCAGAAAACAAAACAAGAAAGAAAAATACAATGTCTTCAAACGATTTGAACTAGGAACAATATATTATAATGGTTTTTACTCAACCATTCTAAAAAATATGTTGAAATATGAATATTTTATTTGATGATAAATTGGTTTTCTTTTAGTATGTGTTATTATCTTTAGATAGAAATATATTTGATTATTTTGATTTAAAATACTACTTAAAATAAAATTATTATTTTAGTCATAAAATTTATTTTACTAGAATTTTAATCTTTGTAATTATTCAATAACTTAAATAACAAGCTTGAAATCTGAATCTGATTTCTAGTTGGACTAAATTTTACCAGAGTTAAATTCAGGATTCGTGGAATACAATTCTGATTCAGTTTGCCATCAAATTGATCCTAACCTATCTAGTTGAAATATACATATCTGTTCCTATGTTTTAGGTCCTTCTAAAGAAATCTATGTTCCTATGTTTTACCGTACTCGTAAGTAAAAAAAAAAGAAGAAGAAGATATATATATATATATGTGTGTGTGTGTGTGTGTGTGTGTGTGTGTATGTTTTGTATATATAGTAATTTTTTCATTTTTTAAAAAGTGAAAATGTAAGGTTGTTTAGAATTTGTATATGAAATTATCTAAGATATTCCAAACACTTACGAATATTTCAAAACATTCACGAACATTTCAGAATATCCCAAATTTCATAGAACACTCACGAATATATCAAAATACTCTAAAATACTTATAAACACCACAGAATATTTATGAACACTACAGAACTTTTCGTAATACATATAAATACTTACAAACATCTTAAAATACCTACGAACATTCTAAAGTTTGATTTTGTTGTTGAATGAAATTTGATTTTTTTTTTATTATAATTTTTTACTTATTCTTTTGTATTTATTACGATTAAATGCAGAGTTTATATTTATATTTTGGGATATTTTTATACGTTCGTAGATGTTTGGAACTATTTTATATTGTAATTCAGAATTAAAATACTTACAAATTTTTTAAAATTGATATGATATTTAAATAGTTAGCATTCTTACTATTGTATTATCACAAAATATTGTTAGTTTTTTTTTTTCTAACCCCACTTAACATAATTTCTGGATCCGCTACTGCTTATTGGACTTGCTTAACTTATTCACAAGTTATAATTCCCAAACACGTTGACATAAAGGGCACGTAGATAACCTTCTGGGGGTAAAATTTCGGAACGTTAAGTATATGTATGTATCTACGTAATTTAAGAGTTTTTATAAAAATATAAAAAAAATTATCGTAGATTAAACGGATGGTACTTGATTGGGAAGTGATAACGAGCTATATTCTCACCTAGGAAGCACGAACATTTCGAAAATTATCCTGATGCAGTGTTGGATACGGACACACCTTGAACACACACTTGGACACGGCCGGACATATGTCCGACATGCTACATGGCGTATCAAAAAAAAAAAAAAAAAAAAAACGAAAAAATAAAGTCGGACACGTCTAGGACACAGGTCGAACATATTTAGGACACGGCTCAAGCACGCGGACAGAAGTGTCCAACATACGAATCTAGTTTTTTTGAAATTTAGTTTTAAAATATAATATTTTTAGAGAAATATAATATTATATATTACTAATTATAAGTAACATTATATATTTACATATTCAAATATTATATTTATTTATTTTAGTTAATATTAAAATTTTGATATTTAAATTGTCTAAAAAAAATAAAATAAAATATTATATATGAATAATATGAATATTGTATTTATCGATATTTAAATATTTAGTATAAATTATTTTTTACTTATTTATATTTTTATTACTGTGTTTTAATCGTATCCGTATCCTAATTTTTAAAAATTATTGTAAGCTTATATTGTGTCGTATTATATTTCTGTATCCATATATGTGTCCGTGGTTCTTATATCCTCACTAGTTACTCCACAGAATTTAAACTCCACCGGATTTAAACGAAATGCATGGTTCGGCACAGGCCTCAAAAAAAAATTACTATTATTACACAGGCATCACTTCTGCAAGGCTGTTCTGTTTGTTATTTGTTTTTAACAAAAACATCCCTCCGCTCCGACGTAGCGTTCTTGCACTCAAGCGCCGAGCTGCAGCAGCAGCAACAGCAGCAGCTGTGCTGTCGTGGGAATCCTCTCCCCGCCGGAAGAGCTATCAGAAGCAGCAGTACTGCCCAGCGACTACAGGTTTGAACTCCGACATCTCTCGGCCGGGAGGTGGGGGTGGGGGACTTAAATATCTCTTGGCGGGTGGCGGGCGGTGAGGATGACTGGACGACAATGCCCAGCCACTCCAAGTTTGAACCTCAACATATCTCGGCCCGGGGGGCCGCGGGAGAGGTGGTTTTGGGGGGGGGGGGGGGGGGGGGGGGTGGGCCGACTACAGGTTTGAACTCCGACATCTCTCAGCCGGGAGGTGCGGGTGGGGGACTTAAATATCTCTTGGCGGGTGGCGGGCTGTGAGGATGACTGGACGACAATGCCCAGCCACTCCAAGTTTGAACCTCAACATCTCTCGGCCCGGGGGCCGCGGGAGAGGTGGTTTGGGGGGGGGGGGCGGAGGACAATGCCCAGCGAGTTCAGGTTTGAACTTCCACATCTCTTTGCCGGGCCGGGGGGAACTTCAATATCTCTCGGCCGGGGGGTGGGGAGGCTGTGGGATAACTGGACGACGACAATGCCCGGCGACTCCTTTTTTTGGGGGGTGGGGCTGGGCGGTGGGTTGCCGGGGCGGTGAGGATGACTGGACGACAATGCACATTCACCAAGTTAATTGTAGATGTTTGGGATTACATTATCTATCAAGTGCAATTGCAGAAAAGAATATATTGGATATTTTTTGTTTAGTTTATTTTTTTTAACCTTTTTGTTTTGGTTTTGATTTCGCTATAACTCTCTGTAAGTTTGAAGGTTATTTAACAAATGCTTAACTTTAAATTATTCTCTCGAAAGGTGATGGTATTCATTTTGGATGACTTCACAAGCCCTCCTTCGGAATCCATGGACATTGAATGTCTACCGGCATTTATTATCTTCCTAATTCTAGGATGTTAACATGTTAAGAATTTCTTGAACTTCTAGCGAAACCTCCTTACTTTTTGATAACTCAAATTGCTATTTCACTATTCTTGGCACTGTTTTCTCTATATAAGCTTAACTAGAATGCATGGAACGAAGTTTCAGAAAGAAATTGAAATAGTTGTCATTTTTATGTTACTTTACCTTATAAAATAAGGCCAGCAAGATATATACCTCACCCGGAGTATGTTGAAAAGTTGCATAGGGAAAAATTATTGAACTGAACATTCCAGGCTTTCAATATACTTGGAACTATGAATGTAAAGGAAGAAATCAAACCTGACATAGTACATGCATTGCATACTCTTGTATTCAATATGAAGGATCCTGGAAAGCTGGTTAACATGGTCTTGTGTATCAGTAAATAAACTTTTTAGTCTTCAGATGCAAAAAGTGATTGGAATAGAGAAGGTAATTATGATGTTTTCCATTCCAAAACTGTATATCACAAAGAAAGAAATGATCTCACCTCCATTATTTTTTATTTTATTTATTTATTTTTTGGATGAATATGATTATCATTTGATGTTAACCAAGACCCTCTCTGATAAGTTTTGTGAATGCATGCCATAGACATTAAATAAAGTGTATTAGTCTTGGTTTCATTAAGAAATCTTAAGCATATGCGTAGGGGCTAGGTATGTCATAACTGTTCCTTGGAGGACATTGTGGGTTTTCAGCCAGAGTCTTGTGAAAGCGATTCTGCAAACCTCTTTTTGTTTGATCAGTATGAAATGCTAGGGCTTAAAAAAATTTGCCCCAGAATCATGCATAACTTGAATATGTACCCCTAAAAATTGACTATATGATGTTCAAAGAACTTACTTGCTTTTGAGTGCTTTTTGGCCAAACTAGGGACACTTAGCATTGAAATTATAAGTTATCTAACTGCCTGCTTTCATCCAAGCTTATACTTCTCAAGTATCATAATTTAAAAATGGGCCACATCTTTGTTAGATTTTAATGAAGCTACTTTGTTTTGATTACTCCAACCATATATCTTAATATTGTTGTAACAGTGATGCTAGAGCCCAAATTGTTTCACCAATATTGCTCCAGAAAATCAACTAAGTTCAATTTGAACGTCACATTAGTTCACTTTTCATCAATGCATTCAACTCTACTGTGATTTAGGGTGAAATTTTTTGGACTGATTTAGGGAGCAATAGCATTCTGATTTGTGCTTGTGGTAGGTATGCTCCATGTGTTTTTTCTTTTTTCACTCTATGAAATTATGTGCTTGCTTCCCTGTGCGTCTTGGATTTTCCTCCTCTGGCCGATGGTCGTACGCAAACAATATCTTTCGGGGCATACATCTACTGTTCTAAACCCCGCCATAGGACTCATGATTGGGTTGTTGTTGTTGTTATTGGCTATAGTTTAGAAAACAATTTTTTTTGAAATAGTATGATCTTTTAAGTTTACAGCTCCTACGAGTTGATATGGGATTTTTTTGAAACTCTTGTTCAATACTGTAGCCTTTTTGAAATTGCATGAGCAAGTTCATTAAAAAAAGATTGTATTTACTTACTCATCACTTTTGCTAATGTCAGAAAATTATGGCGGGAAGTTTGTTATGGCGAAAAACCAGCCGTCTCATCCTTCCAGGATGCGCTTCCTTACGTGCTGCCTCATTTATAGGTAAGCTAACAAAGAGCTTAGAATTGCAACAATTGGATTGAGTTGTGACTAACCATCATTGATCTCATTCGTCGCTATTTTAAAATGTTCATTAGGTTCTATATCCACAACAAGTATCTCATGCCCATACATAGGCATTGCTTTTCCTACTCATCGTCCACAGACTTGGAAATATATATATATATATATATATATATATATATATATTTATTTATTTATTTATTTATTTATTTATATTTTTTTTTTCTCCTCAAAAGCATCATCAAGGTTTAGCTTAGGAACACTCGAGCTGATGACAATCAAAGACATAGGATCAGATTAGTTCCCTTGTGTTGCTAAGCCTATGGGAAGCATCACTTGCTTTGCCAGCCAAAGCACGGTATTGTATAGATGCAATGACAGCTATCCATTATCTTTGTCTTTGTCTTTGCTTTTCTGCTTTAGCTTGTTATTGTTCGACGTCTTAGTAGTAATGTGGACATCCTCCGCCCTATAAGTTCAAAATTACATTGGGACCCTTGGTTTTAAGCATGTATTAGGAAGGATCTCTACATCACAAGTAGAGGTGAACCTGGATATTTTATGCGGAGGTGCATAACATTTTTCCCAGCTTTAAAGATAAGATATGAGCTTTTAAAAATATAGTGAATTTTCGCTAACACGCTGCACATAAGAACCATTATTTGAACATTGTATCATCAAGATAGGGTATATTATAATATTGTAACTCTAGGAGAAGCATACCACAACATTTTCATTATGTATGTTTGTATGTGCAGGTTCTATATATGAGGATTCGAGTTTGGCAAATCATTTTGTAAGGTTTTCAAGTTTATATACGACAAGCACAACTGGCACAACAGGTTTAGGAGTTCCAGGTTAGTAGATGTCAAAATATAAATGTACTTTTTTTATCTAATTATTAAATCACATGAAATCCTTTGGGTTGTATAGAGTAGTACGTTATTACAATCAAGTTCAGTTGCACCTTTCCTGCATGTTTATCCATCTCATCATAACATTTAAGTTAATTTCATTACCATAGAAGCATTTAAACCAGTCAACTCAACCAAGCTGACCCAAGCACACTTGGTTGCGCGCAAATGCTTACTGGCTAAATCCAGGTTAGACAACCAGGTCCAGTCCATCGCCGGACCGTCTTCTAATCGGGTTCAACCCATTCAATACTGGTGAAATTGCACTACCAACATAGTCATACACGCAAGCACAAGATAACAGCTGAAAAAATCGTAAATTCAATTATTAACCACGCCAAAAAAAAAAAAAAAAACCGTTGCCTAATAGTATGATTATTAAACAACGACTCATTCCTACTAAAATTCCTGCTAAATTATCTCTTACCTAATAGGACTCTTACTCGACCTAGACCCAACTACTAATTGTTCCAGTTCCACATCATGGCTCAGTTCCCCTCCATCTTGGTATATAACAAGTTGACGCAAATGGTGGAGCATTCTCATTTCTTTTTAAGTTTTTATATTTTATGTGTATGTTTCGTAGTAAATTTGCTTACAATCTTCTTCATGAAAGTTTTGAATGTCTTCAGTTTATTAATGTATTTGATAAAAAAGGACATTTCATCGGCTTTTCTAACCATTCAAGTTTAATGTACTAGACCCGATGAACGTGAAATTCTCCCCTGCCTTTCAAATACTATACTAAAAAAAAATATTTAATATACTTGTAGAGTGTATCATTGATTTTGGATATTTATGGTTGTGGATAGTTAGTACATGTGCTTGGCTTACTGTTAGCTTATTTTAACAATCAGCTTAATGCTTTTGTGATGCAGCTATGCCTTATGAAAGCAGATATATGGCATTATCTGGATTCAAAAAATTTTACAAAAGTTTTGAGGATTTTCTTCTTGATGGAGAAGAGAATTTAGCCAATTTCGATTTCACAAAAAAACCCTATGATATTTCTGACGTGCTGAAAAAGTTAATGAGGTAATGCATAGAATTAATATTAGTGTTTTTTTTTATAAATTTATAAATGACATCTCATTTTATTTCTTTCTTGTTTTGTTGGACTAGGGATATGTTCAATCAAATCAAGTTAATCCATGATAATGGATTTCTTATTAATGACATTAACATGAAGAAGTTTAACATTTACATAGAAAATAGTGAATTTGTTTTGAAGATTAAAGGCGACGATAGTGATCTAAAACAAAATGTTCAGGTACATTTATTTATATAAATATATATATATATATATATATAAAATAGATTTTTGGTTGTATATCCATTTGAACAATGTTTTTTGTTATTTTGTTTTCTACAGGGAAGCATTGAGAATGACCTTCTTGATCTTGCGAAATTATCACGAGATGTAGTATTTGGGGTTAGACAAGAACTGTTGAAAAACAAAGTAGTGTTCAATTCCAACCTCGGATTTGATCTTGAACATTTGGCTATTAGGATTGCTGAAAAAAGGAGTTGGTAAGTGTTCCTAACATTCTGTATAGGTATCTTCTGCTAGGTGCGCGAAATAAGGTCGAGCTTGGCCAGCACCAAATTACGTCCCAACAGCATATGAAGTAGATTTTAATGCTTTGAATTTTACAGATACATTTTATAGCCACATTGATAATTGATGTTTCACTAATTTATTATTGCATAAAAAATGTTGAGATTTTAAAATAAAAAATTGTCTATATTGGCACAGTCGGCACATATCGAGTTTTGGATTTGCCAAAACTCGGCTCGTTTCGGTACGGAAAACGTTGATATAATAATCTTAGCAACAACATAATTACTATTGTTGTTTATATTTGTTTGTTATGTTTATGGGTGCAGGGACAACATTACTGGTCATCCATTTTTTTATGATCTTGGATGTAAAATAGGATTACTTATATGGGCAGTAGATGATTTGGATGCTTCGGAGTACCGAGCAATAGAGTCGGAAATGCAAGGTTTTCGAAGGACGCGTCAACAAAATATAGCGTTTTGGAAGAAAAAACAGTTCAAACATGTTCCTACAATCTTTAGGTATGATCAAAATTCTAAGGGGTTTATCAAATGTTTCAGGAATGTCTCTTGTCACGCGGTTCACGCACTATTTGGTGTGAACAAAAAGGTGAGTAATGTTAATATTCATGTCATGCAAAACTTTTAGTAATTTTATTATTGATATTAAATAGATAATGTTTTGTTTCAGTCCAATGAGAATCGTGATTCCAACACAGTTGAAAAGTATTTCCGTGCACGTTGTCCTGAATTTTTCTGCATTTTCATATACACCCTACACGACTTTAGGCGTATGAACCACAACAAGAAAAGTTGGCCAGAGACTCTACTAAAGCCATTCTAAGTCTTCAATGGTATGTAACAATCTTGAATGGTTTTTTAATTTGTCTATGATTAGCTTGTAGATGTGAATGCTATTAGCGCCCTGAAAGAATCAGGAAAATGGTGTAATACGATTCCTTTGAACCAGTTGGGCTGGTTCCTTGGCTAAACATTCTTCTTAAGAAATTGTTACCTTTCCTTCTTTTTGGTTTGATTGTTTTTTTCCCGGAACATCTTGAGACATGGGAACAATAGTTCATATTTTGAAAAAGGTGAAGATACTTCCTTTGGTTATCTTGTATGTGCTGTCAAAAAACAAAAAAAAAAAAAAGAAAAGAAAAAGAAGAAGAAAGAAACTTATTTACGTGTTATTATTTTGCTTTCCTTATCAGTAGAAGATTGTGTGTGATGGATCAGTCGTTATGTATTTGTCTCGGAATTCCAATCTGACAACTTTCTGTTTCTCTAAAAGGTCAACCGTAGAAGATGATTTTATGTTGGAGTATGAATCCTTGACATTTGAAGTCTTGAAGTCAGTAAAAGTGAGCTCATCCTAGTTTGCTGCATTCCAGGTTTGCTGTCGATGGTGTTTAGTTTCAAAAATAGGTGGTGGGAAAAAAGCGAAAAAAAAAGAAAAGGAAAAGATGGGTCTGATCTCTGATGCTTGTTTTGCTGAATATCAGGCACGTTTCAATTCATTTACTTGCATGTCATTAGTCTATGACTGTGATCAGTTGGTTCTCTGCTGTCTGGCCCATTCGAAACTCATTCTGCAGTGTTACTACTAACGGATTGCCAATTGCACGTGATACTATGATGTTCATAAGGAGATGTTTCTTTCTTTTGTAAACTTTGGTATTCCCCCGTTTTAAGGGGAGCAACTTACCACAAACGGTATGCCCAATTTTGTAGGCTGAAACGCTATCCAGCCAGCCATTAAGGTGTCTTGTGTATCCGACTCAACTATTTTTAAAATAGCTAACTGTGTATTGTTATAGCTATTTTGCATAATGTGATGAAAGCAGCATGATGAATAGCATTAATCAGCCTCTTATAAGTGACGAGTGTACTGGTTTGGTGCCTGAAAAGAAGAGATGGATCCCTTATGGTAAAAATCACAGGGGATTCCCTTTGCTTGCATCCTGGCTGTAGATTAAGCTGCGCAAGGATCACAAAATTTTATATAAAACTTTTGTCACTATATCTGACATATTTTTAAATATTTTTACAAAATATTTTAAATTATAAAGTTGTAGATATTGATGTGATTTATAACTATGTAGTTGAAAGGTTTGATCATCATTTTGAAATATTATTTAGTATTTTTAGAAAATCTTTCAACTACAAAGTTGAGATCACATCAAAATCTACAATTTTGTAGTTTAAAGTTTTTCGTAAATATGTTGAAGGGTAGGTCAAATAAACTTTTAAAAGTTAAAAAGTAGCTTTCAACTACGATTTTGTAGTTTAAAGTTGTAATCATATCAAAATTTACAATTTTATAGTTCAAAGATTTACGGTTAGAATGTTCGCCGCAAGGGATACCATCCCATAAAATGGCTTTCTTTTTGGGTTTGCTTGGTTTTAAGCAGTGGGAGTTTAACGTCACTTGGGTATTTAAGAACAGAGGACGACGAGAGATTTTTTTTTTATTTAAAATATTATATTTAATAAAATATTATTAAAATAATATTATTAAAAATTTATTTGCCAAACTAAGGTCCGCGGCGCCACGTCAGCGCCGCGTAGGATCAGTGTCTTTTGCAAAGACGCTCTTCTGCGCTGACTAATCAAGGGGAAGAGCGTTTTTCAAAAAAATTCTCTTCCCTGCCTTAAAAAAATATCTTGTAAAAATAACGCGGAGGAAGTGCGTCTTTTGAATAGACGCACTTCCTCCAACCCACCCCAAAGCATTCCCAGCCTAAAAATTCGCGCACGTAAATCGAGATTTCGTATAAATTTTTTTTTTCTACTTATTTGACATATTTTTAAGTATTTTTAGAAAAAATTTTGAACTACAAAATTATAAATTTTGTTGTGATCTACAACTTTATAGTTGGAAGTTTTTCGAGAAAATGCCAAATATTATACCAAAATAGATCTAGACCTATTTTTAAATATTTTTAGAAAGAGTTTTGAACTACGAAGTTATAGATTTTGTTATGAGCTACAACATTGTAGTTGAAAGATTTTTTTAAAAATGTCATATAATATGCTAAAAAGATTATCAAAATTTTGATTACTCTTTTGGTATAATATTTGGCATTTTCTCGAAAAACTTCCAACTACAAAGTTGTAGATCACAACAAATCTATAATTTTGTAGCTCAAAATTTTTTCTAAAAATACTTAAAAATAGGTCAAATAAGTAGACAAAAAATTTATACGAAATCTCGATTTACGCGTGCGAATTTTTACACTGGGAATGCTTTGGGGTGGGTGGGAGGAAGTGCGTTATTTTGGCATTTTCAAAAGACGCACTTCCTTCGCGTTATATGTACCGGACATTTTTTCAAGGTAGGGAAAAATATTTTTTCGAAAAACGTTCTTTAGGAGAAGAGCGTTTTTTGAAAATGCTCTTTCACTTGGTGAGTCAGTGCGGAAGAGCGTCTTTACAAAAGACGCTGTTCCTACGTGGCGCCGCGGACAAATAAATTGTTAATAATATTTTATTAAAATAATAATATTTAAAAAAAAAATCAATTGCTGGATACGGTGACCCTCAAATCAATGACTCAGTTGTAAGGTATGGGTAACACAAGTTAAGGTTTTTGTTAAGATTGTGGTGGAAAAATTGTATCCGTAACTAGTTATTTTTTTATGTGATCATATATTAAGTAAGTTTATGAAAAACAGAGTTCCATGTTCTACAAATCATATTATTACTTCTAATTGTTATATATATATATATATATATATATATATATATATATAGCATAATCTGGACTTTGTGGAGTGTTTGAAGGTAAAATTTGGCTAGAAAGGAACATGATCAGTCACAGTGGAGACGTATGTTTTTTATGTTGAAACCTTCGAAAATTTTCGGGGTAAAACACGAGCTTTAATGCAGCCTCCAGTAGAAATATACATTAAAGGTATAGAAAATATCAATTAAAATAATCTCTTAATTGACTTGAGAATCATGTTTCGTTGAGTCTCAATATTTTCTCTAAGCCTTCTCTGTAAGGCACGGGGACCTGCGCTTTGCATAGTACTAGTCTTCCGCCTCGTACTCTCTTAAGCGGTCCTGAGTCAAGTCCCCTCTATTTGCTCCCCCCTCCCTCTTTTTTATAGGCGATAATCCTATTCATAAGAGAGATCCAGATTCCAAATATCGGGTAAATCCTAGATCTAGAATACACACCCTAAATCTGAAATTTATGCGCTATCATATCCTAAATTTGATTTTATGCTTTATCAGATATCCCAAACGGGGGTGGCGACATGTATCAGTTCACCTGTTGGACATTGCGTGCTATCTTGACTTCACTACGCCACTAAGTGTCTCATGATATCTCGGATCACACGAATCTTCAAAGAATTGTCCAGCTTGCGCTTTATCTTAAGGGTAAACCTTGGGATACGGAAAGTGTATGTCTCTTCCGAATGGGTACGTCAGTGATCACCCTCCACTCTAGGGTGGACCCTAAGTATGTGAGAGTGTTAGCTTGTCTTCGGAATTTGTCCAACACTCTTCTCTCGGACGTGTGGCCTCAGTTCTACTCCGGCCTTCAATTTGTCTTGGTCGACATCTTGTTTAGTCCGGACTGTCATTCTACTTGTCCGAAATGCATTGATGAGGACTTACTAGGCGCAATTGGATTTGACCATGCTTAATTGCCCCGATTATGCCTAATTAAACTTATAGGTCCGAGCAAGCTCAATTGATCTGATTAAGCGTAACTAGATTCAATTCACGCAATGAGGCTTAATTTGGCTTGATTTGATATGATTAAATAGAACTGGCTAATTCGAATTATAATTTTGATGGTGTAAACATTAATGCTCAGCTGAATCAACTATTTGTTCATTGCCGACATGGTATCGAATTTAATAGGTCACACAGCTACGAAATTGAATTCTGACATCACAGTTGAACTCAGAAGGATCGAAAACCCTTAGAACACCCCTTTCGACGGCAAGCGGAACCGTTGGTCAAAAAGTGGCCAAAAGATGAAAACGTAAAAGCTGGCTAGAACGGAGCTTTGGATGTAATATTTGTTATCGCCAATGACTTGTAGACAACGAAAACCCCCAGGATGACCTTGACAATAGCTGGAATTGGCACCAGCAGTGGTGGTGGCGTCGGTTTTTATTAAAACAAAAAAATGAAAAAAATAGAAAACATAGGCGAGGAAGACGACCCTTAACGGGTCGGAACCTCGCCTACAACCTGCGACCTGTGACCAACGCGAGTTCGCCCGCGCGGGTCGTATCTCAACGCTTAGCGGGCCGGCCTATTCGTGCCCACTAAAACTCAAGCCTAGACGCGTTAGCTCATGGGTGTCGAGCCATTTGGCTCGGGCCAGACCAGATCAGCTTGGCCAGCCTATTTTGAGCTCAAATATGTTTTAGTTTATTATAATTGAGTTTTAAACCATAATCTAGATAATTAATTGATTAACTCCGATTTTCGGTCTTAAATCAACTGAAATATTGAATTTAATTAAAATGTCTTATCTAGATTTAGTGGACGAAGCTCAGAGGATGTTAATAAAATTAAGGTTAGAAAGAGGCGGTTATCTAAACACTAGACCTGAATTTAATTTCTTTAAACATCAACTGTATTAATAAACGTAAGCACATTTTAAAATGAGATGCTAGGATAAGGTGGTTTATCCAAATCCTACACCTCGATCAACCGATTTTATTATAAACTAACACGCAATCTAATTGACAGACTAAAAATCAATGACTTTAATGCTTATTAATATAGAAAAGAATGAGGTCGTTTACCAGATTTGAAATCTTATATTAATTTGTATTTGCCATGGGGCGATGAAGAGAAAACAGAAATGCGCTGAACCAACACCATCAAAGAAATTTTTTTATCTCATAACAATATAAATACACCATTTAACACACACACGCCACGTCACGGCACTACATCATTTCTTTGCATTCATTTATTTTCTCCTGTTATGTGGATAGTTTTACTATAAACGCGAGCATGTCAATATTAGTATTAAGGTTAGGATTAAATGCGATTACCCAAATCTTATACATTGTTCATAATTTATGATTGTATATTGCTACTACATATGTAATGTCCAAATGCTCTGTTTAATATTAATAAGCATAAGACTAGATTGAGGCGGCTACCCGATTTCTATAAGCTTGTGTAATTTATGTTCAAGTGAGATAGAGATAGCAGTCTATTTAAATAAAGCTAAACAACTTAATTAAGAGTAACATCACCTCGATGGGCACTGCAGGGATATTCCGTCTTCCACACACGTAACCGACGAACGAGCCTAAGAATCTCAATGTGCATTATCCGATTTCTTAGATTTTCATAAAATATTTAGGTGGTGACTCCAAAATCATTCCCTTGCCTAACCGTGAGGTAGGTCGTCAACAGTCTTGGACTTGTAGTTTAGCCGGCCTCGGTTCTGCCCTTACCTCAGATTATATCGAACTCACAGTCTTGGCTTGAACTCGAATTTGTGACCTCGGCTCAGCTTCGTGATTTGGGTATTAACCCTATCGTGTTACCTTGGACTTGTGTCATTTGCTCGGATTTATGACCTCGGCTTTGTCTACCTCATTTTAGATTTGATATAGAATGAATTTAGGCTACTACATGTAAGTCTGGTTTGGCTAAGCTGATGTGTGAGGCCGAGGTGCAGAGCTGAGGCCGACCTAAGGTGCAAAGCCGAGGTACAAGGCCAAGGTTTGAAGCTCGCGCAGTCATGAAGTTGAACCAAGAACATGACTCAATCAACTCCATGTAGAAGAATCAGTCAAGGACAAATCAGGAGGTGACACATGGTGTGATAAGGCTGCCTTAACCGAGTAAAAGTAGGATCTGTAACTACTCACAATAGAATCATCTATAAATAGTGGAATTTGGGAACAATAAAGGCGCTCCACTATCTTACCACCTAGAGGGATCGAGAGGAGTTATCGAGTGTAGACACCCCATTTTGTCCGAGCTATCGTCCGGATGAACGAGAGATTTTTGCGAAAATCGAATAATTGCACATAAGGGGCTAGTTTTGCCAAGTTTTGAAATAATGGATAGACGTTTTGCAAAACAGCCAACAGCTTAATTTGCAAATTCCGAAAGATTGGGATTTTTCTTGTAATACGTTATAAACTGTATTTACGTTGCATAAAGAAGAAGAAAAAGAGGCAGTGGAGGAGAAGAATCGCCGACGATACGCCTCCCCCGCATTAATCTCGCTGCCCGTGTTACCGTCCCTTCATCTCCGTCAAGAGGGGCCGGTACGGCTACCGCAAGATGGGTCCACCGGGGGCGAGAGTGAGAGAATTTGAAAACAAAACTGGTGAGGGAGAGAAAAAGAGAGAAAAGAAGGGTGATACTCCACTTGTAGCCTGTCACCAACTCCGCCAACTCGTCCCCGACGACATCGCCACTGCCGCACGGTTTCATCGCCGTCACCGTTGCCGTAAACGCTAAAAAAAGAAAACTCGGTTAATCTAGATACACGTCCAAACCCCCTCAAAGCTATCGCATTTTAATCTCAACATAATGTAGGTTAGTAGGCACCGCCGTAGCTGGCTTCGCCGACAGCGAGCCACAGCTGCGAAATAATAAAAAACAGTTTTATCCCAAAATTACATCCTTGAATATCTCGGCATCCAAGCGTTGAAACCAAATTTTGACATCGCCAGATCCGAGACCATAAAAAACCTTAGAACACATATATTGGTTGAGGCGGCCGGCGGCGAAACCATGACTGCGTGGCCGCGAGCTCGCGGCCAAACAGGTTTTGAGAAGAAGACCTGCTCAGCCGGTCGTCTTTTTAAATAAAATTGGCTCGGGCGCGGGTTTAGCCCACGCCCATGCGACCGAGCTCGGGCTCGGTCGGTTTCGAATTGACCGAGCCAAATTCAAAATGATACGAGCCATTTTGCATCCGATCGAGCCTAAATCGAATCCAATCAAGTCAGTTTTAATTCTGACCGAGTCATTTCAATTCTGACTGAGCCATTTTAACCTTAACAATCCATTTAGTGACCCAAAACTAATTTTATTAACTTTAAACTTGATTTTAAGCCATAACTTAAATAATTAACATATTTTAACTATACTTTCACCAATAAAATGTGTTCAAAATATCAAAACATTTTATAAATAAGGTTAGAGTGAGGTAGTTTAACCGATCTCTACACCTTAAATAAAATTTTAAAATATAAAAGTAATAAAATTAATAAATCTTAAATCTTATAAAAATAAAGTTAGAGTGAGGCGATTTAACCAATCTCTACACCTTAAATAAAATTTAAAATATAAAAAATAAGATTAGAGTGAAGCGGTTTAACCAACCTCTACACCTTAAATAAATTTTAAAATATAATATAAATAAAATTGTTAAATCTTAAACACATTAAAACTAAGGTTAGAGTGAGGCGGTTTAACCGATCTCTACACCTTAACAAAATTTTCAAATATAAAATTAATTAATTATTAATTCATTTCATAAACATCTTTTGGGCTAGAGTGAGGCGGTTTAACCGATCTTTACGCCTTAACTAAAAATTCTTCTAAAAAATAAAATAGAGTATGGTGGTTACTAAGCTTTAAGATTAAAGGGATGTGGTTATCCGAACTTTACATCTCTAAATATTTTAAAATTGGGCATGAAGAGGAAACGAAAACTCGCTGAGCCCAACTTAATAAAAATCATATTTTCACATGAAAAAATCAAAAGACAAAAAATAATAAATCGAAACATGCGGAGTCAATAACATTTACAAATTCTTAGCATTACCACATGAATACATGCGTTAGCTGTAATTAAATCATCTCGTGCATAAAATGATAAATCCCAAATTTTTAAATATGAGCTATTTAATTGAGAGTACCCTCTTCGGAGGGACGCTGTGGGGGTGTTCCGCCTTCCCCACACGTAACCGACAACGAACCCAAAAATCTCAACGTGCCTTATCCCGATTTTCTAATTTTTCATAAAAATTAGGTGGCGACTCCTAAACTTTTAATTTGTTCCCCGCCTTGCCGCGAGGGACGTCGTCAACGTCGAGGCTTTGCGTAGCTCGATCAATGAGTCAAAGGTAGAATAATGGTACGTAGGTTATTCGGTCCCTCTCTCATATTCTTAGTGGAGCTTTTTACCAGTGGTTGTGTACGACCCGTGGTTTTACCTCGACCTCTATCGAGGGTTTTCACGTAAAATATCGTGTTCTTTGTGTGATTATTCGCGTGTCTTCCTAGCTACTTGTACCTTTGATCACGACACTGGTCGAGATCATGCTCGATTGGCGTCCTCTAGAGAAAAAGAAATCATCACAAAGGCTCGGCTTACAGGACAAAATCAATACACATTTCGGTCACCCATCACTGCCCGCTGGAAGCCGGCACCGCCCAAAATCGGACCGTCGTCCCCTGCCGCCTCCAAAGCAGCGACTGCTTGCCTCAATCTTCACCGTTCGCCGTCATCAACTAGCAACCATAGCTCCCCTCCACCTTTTGTTGCTCAACGACGGCATCACTTATCATCACAGTAGTCAACACCGTCGCTCGCGGCCGCTGCTCAAGCCCTCAACGATGATGTCGTCACTTTTTCATGAAGACTAACGAAATCACTGCTGCGTTTTGGGCCGTTTATCGCCGCAGATTCTCACCGCCACTCAGGTCGTTGTGATTGTTGGCTACCGCCTCCGGAGGTCCAACCGTTGGCTTCCTACTGCTGCATGTCGCCATTGCTCTAATATTTCGTATGCTGCCATAATTGGAGACAACCACCACTGAATTCGCGCCGCTAAGTCATTGTTCTTCCAACCTGTAGCTGTTGGTAGGTTAACGACGCTCACATACTGCTAGTTCACCATCTCATGCACTGCTAGCGAACCTCAGCTCGTGATTTTGTTTACCAATCGCCGAGTTCGCCGAGATCACGAAGATCTGACGATTTGCCGAGACCCAAAGTCGTTGAGGCTGCTGTTTCGTCAGCACTGTCGTTTCGTCTGCGCTGCCACAGTCGTCCGCGGCTGTGATTGTCACCACGAGGAGGAAGTCTGCCCAAGTGTGAAGTGCTACCGAGGCTTTGCGAAGATCCGAAGTCCTGTCAAGCTACCATACCTTACCGAGATCACCGAGGTCGACTCCCTATGATACAAGATGCCGCCGAGGTCATTGCTGCACCACGGATGCCTCGCTAGCTGTCAGTAGCCTAGCACCGATCGTCGCTGCCAGACCGGTCACCGCCGCCACAGCTGGGATAAGAGCGAACCCTATTGGGCATGATCCGACTGCACAGCTAAGAAGCAGTTTAGTCCATTCTGGCCAAACCGAGGTCAGCCCAAATTAAACCTGATCCTAGTTAATCAATCCAAGCTCAATCTCATCAAACCGAGTCTGATTTACCGAGCTCGAGCTTGATTTACCCGAACCGTGCCTGATTTTGTTGATCTCGAGCCCATTCAACTTGCCGAGGCAGCTCTTGCCAAGCTCGGGCTTAGCTTACCAAACCAAGTGTCATCTCCACGAACTCGAGCTTAGATTCACCATACCACGCCTCGATATCTCGAACATAGAGGCAGAGCCGAGATTGCGGAGCCGAGCCGCGATCGACAAGTCAGAACCAATGAAAGCTTGAACATTGGGCAAAACTGCGATCGACAAGTCAGAACCAATGAAGATGGTGTGACTCGAGATATCGGGAGGCACCAAGAAGACCGGTGAGACTCGAGATATTTGGAGGCACCTAGAACCTGGGCGACCTCGCAACAACAGGCTCGACCCGATATCAGACATCCGGAAGTTAGGGTATAGGCCAGAAAGACCTGGGGCACCCTCGCATCAGCACCGGGCTCGATTCGATAAGACGTCATGAAGTGGGGGGTGCGGGCCAGAAAGACATCTCTTAAGTCCTAGGGGACATCCTTGCAACAACGAGCTTGGTCTAGAATTAGACGTCTCGAAGTGTGTGTGTGTGTGTGTGGGGGGGGGGGTGGGGGGGACGGTGGGACCCTCGTAACAACGGGCTCGGTCCAAAATTAGACGTCTCGAAATCGGCAGTGCGGACCAAATAATTCCTCTAAAAATGATGGGATCCAACATATCGGGAGGCACCAATGAAGACCGAGGTGGTACTTGGCGAGAACCACCGTAAGGTGAGACCCAAGCGGAAGGCACCAACGAAAACTAGGTGAGACTCAAAGTGCAGGGAGGCACTTACGAAGACCGAGGTAGTACCCGCCAAGAGACACCATAAGGTGAGACCCAAGCGGGAGGCACCTATGAAGATCGAGGTGGTATTCGGTGGGAGACACCTTAAGGTGACCCAAGCGGGAGGCTCCTACAAGGACGGTGGGACCTGAGGCATCGGGAGGCACCAATGAAGACCAATTTCAAAGGATTTCAAGGTTCCCAATTTCGAGAAATATGTTGGAAATGATGATCCATAAGTCTATGATTCAATGTACTATAGGAAAATGGGGGCGTATCTAAAAAATGAGAAAATGTTAATCTATTACGTACAAGAAAGCCTTAAGGGACCAGCGATTTGGTGGTATTTGAATTTAAATAAGAATGAGATCAAGAGCTGGAAAGATCTTTTGAATGTTTTTAAAACCACTACCAGCACAATAAGGATATGGTATCTGTAGACACCCAATTTTGTTCGAGCTATCGTTCCGATTTTATTCGATAAACTCGATTAAGCTTAAAATCTTGATTCGCACAATTAAATTTATTTTGGCATAACTTGAGACTATTCGGACATATAGGATTGTTTAGAATTCTAACGTGGCCGCGCACGAATAAGAATTTTTCGCAAAAATCAAATATTTATACGGAGAGGTAACAATATTTTATTTGTGATGTTATTCATGATGAATTTTGTATATGTTAAGTTTGATTTTACGTTCAAATTGGTTTTTTGAAGTGTTTAGTGAGTATGTCACAAGAGAAATGATCTTAGATATGATTTTGGAGATTATGGAATAGTTTGTACAAGCCAATTATGTGGTGGCTAGCTTTTTAGAAATTTTCTTTTGAAGAAAAAATTGACATTTGCTGCCAGCCTGAACTAAGGATGAAAATGAGCTGAATTTGAGTCGAGTACCAGTGAGCTCAAACTTGGCTCGATTGGTTTAGCTCGTGCTCGAACTAGAGCTCGAGCTCGATGAGCTTCAAAGGCTGAGCTCGAACTCGACTCGACTCGAAAAATCTTAAGCTCGAACTCGACTCGAGCTCGGCTCGATTGTATGAATTCAACCGAGCTGGAGTCGAGTTCGAACTCTGACTCGTTTAAGTAATTTTATTATAAAAAGTACTTGAATAAAATAGAAACGCTCGTTTAGGCTCACGAGCTTAACAAGCCGAGTAACACGATGCTCGGACTTGGCTTGTTCGAGCTTGAATCCGTGCTCGAACTTGACTCAAGCTCGTTTTGCTCGAGCACGAGCCGAGCTTAAACGAGTTCAAGCCCTAGCTACTCATGAACAACTCGGCTCGTTTTTCACTCCTAGCCTGAACAATCTGTTGTATTTTGGGCATAACTTTCTCTGTACAACTTTTTTTTTTTTTTTAAATAATATCTATACAACTCTTATTGATGTGTTTCTTGATGATTTGGAAAGATAAGAGGCAGGACTACAACACTATTGTTTATAGCTAGTGCTAAATCAGCAAGTAGGATGGTCTAAATGGCAAAAAAAAAATCAGAAACTAGCTATAAGTTCGAAATTGGAAAGAAATCGTGTCAATATTTTTGGAAGAGTTTAAACGTTGAATTAGCGAGTTTCCTAAATGGTTGAGAAGTGAAAATGGCCAGAACTAAGGAGGAAAAAAGGGGAGATCAGAGATTGGAGAAGAGAACACACGAAGAGGAAAATGAGATTACATATTTTCTTGTGCAAAAATAATTTGGTTTTATCTATCCTTTGTACAAGAATGACTAGTGTAATAAATTGGATATTTATAATATGATCATGAGCTAATTTCTTTTTTTAGGGATTTGTTGTCGCATACATGAATTTTCTATGTTTATGTGGAACAATTTATGAAAAATCAATTTTAAAGTTTAGTTTCATTCATCATGTTTAATTCATTCTTTTACTTTATGTTAGTGATTGGCCACCATGATATAGATAAATTGAATGTATGAGATACAATTATAATAGACACCGTATGCCTAACTGTAAATTGCTATCTTGAATGAATAAGTAGATATTTGATGCAGACACCAAGCTATAATATCTATTTGGCTCTCGAAATATGCTCTTCTAATCTTAATGAATTTTTCATCATTAATTATACTAGACACCATGGTTAATTAGGTGATTAAGAATAATTGGTAATATCCGGACACATAACAGAGTAATCATAAATTAGGAAGAACAAATCCTAAAATTGAATTGATACCAAGGAATTTTAGACATAGAATTGCAGCGCTTGGTAAAATCAAATTCCTAGGCTTCCATCATCAAATCAAAATCAACTTAGAAGTTTGTCGTGTCTTTTTCTTGCTAATTTTCCTAGATTGATAATTCTATCTTTGTGGGATAAACTTTTGTACTTAGCATGCTATATCGCAACAGACTTATGCACTTGCAAGAATTATAATTTGTTCATCACTAGGCACGAGCTGGAGCAATGGGAATGTAACTTCAGAATTGATTGGAATACCCTAAACATAGCAAACAAAAAGGATATCCATGTCCGCCTTAGAATCCAAATGGATAGCTCGAAGTCAGAGGGTCCGTACTACCTTACCGTGTCTGTTGTCTTGGTAGGGAACCATCTTTTGTCCAAAACATTGAAAGTTCCCTTCCCAAAGCCTCTGATGCAGCCTTTCCGACCTGAGTTTGAGTCTTTGCGAAGACAGGAACTTGATGTTCCTAAAATGTAAGTATGAAAGCTCAACTATGTTGAATTTCTCCCACTTACCTCAGTAGCCGGGATGAAGTAACGAAGGTTACGTTGAATAAAAAATCTTCCTTCTTTTAATTAAAATAGAAGGTAAAGACATTTTTACCCTCCATTTGATGGAAGTTAGCAAAAACATAAGATTAAAATATCAATATTAGTCTGCAACGTCTTATACTAAGTGCCACGTCAGCAGCTTAATTGGTGTAGATGAAAAAGCTGACGTTAAAGTTATCACGAATACATTTTTGAAGTTTAGAGATATCCATCACTGTTGAAATTTCAGGATTGTAGCGGCCGGCCGAATGAAGCAAAGTAGGGGACTAAATATGATTTTTGCCAATACAATTATAAGAATTTGTCAGTACTGCTATCCTAGGGATTTGGATTGACAATTCGAAAAGCCAACAAATGCTTCGTTGTCAAATCTAATACTGAAATTATAATTTAAGTCGGAGATATTCGTAAATGAGATGAGAATTCTTCCAAGTTATGCAGTTTCTCATGTATAACATGAACTTAAGTTCAGGTTTGACCAAAAACAACATGAACTTAAGTTCAATATTCTAGTTCCGTGCTTAGCATGGCTTAAGTACTAATGGGAGTCTATGGAAATAGATCAAGCAGCAGATGGTCATGGTTGAGTGGCATTTTTAGCTAATTATCAGAACGTGTCTTGTTTTGCACAATCTGTAAAGCGTATAGGCCTAATAAGAGCTCTTCTATTTCCTTCTAACAGGTCCGCTTACCTCCTTCAAGCTGCAGCTGGCGCCTCCCTAGAATATGTAGATCGTTGGGGAGGTTAAACGATTGGTCCTTCTCTTGCACTACATTAATTATTTTTCCTTAAAATGTTCTCTCTCTTGATTTCTCTGCAAGCCAGTGGTAGACGCATAATTTTGATTGAAAGTAGGAAACCACAAATCTATATTTTATTGAGATCTGTTAATGTAATATCCTAGGATTTTTTTTAAATAATATTATTTTAATAAATAATTACTTTTTTAATATCGAATTTTAAATATTTACAAAAATAATATTGGCTCGCCTGTCTCACAGGCGAGCGACGCCAACGTGGCGCTCGCCGCCTTGGTGGCGTGCCACGCTGGCTGAGGCTGCAGTCAAAGAGGCGAGCAAGAAATCGTCTCTATAAGAGGCGATCAACTGCTCGCCTGTTTAACAGGCGAGCTGTCGCTCGCCTGTTATACAGGCGCGCCGTTTAGCTACTTTCATCACATTTTTCTAGCTGGTGGAGAGCATATTTTGGATCAAATCAATCACATAACAGAAAAAAAAATATAAAAATACTGCTTAAAAAAAATACTATTTAATTAAGTCTTGTACAAAAATTGCAAAGTAATAAACTCAAAAATTACAAAAAAAATATAGCAAATACAAAAAAGTATGCAAGTCTTGTACACTTGTTGTTTAGGCTTCCTTGGCCGTTTTGACTCCCTCCTTCTAAATATTGAAGCCATAAGACCACGACGGTGGCCTTCCTCTTGCTGCGCTGGCGCTTCAGGAGCCTCAGTCGTTTGGTGATGGGATGGCTCATCTGTAATGTGACCAGGATCAATAGTAGAAGGTGCTTGATGTTGAGATGATCCTTGGCCAACATCTCCGCATAATGGAGTAGAATAATCCTGCTCGTATGTGTCATAATCTCCATAATATACAGATGGACAAGCTTCCTCGAATTGCGAGGAGGATCCTTGGCCATAAGGAACGAGCTGGGTAAATAAACGACCTTGATCGTACTGCGAGGACCCATGGCCATAATCTCCATAATACGGAGGTGGATGATCCTGCTCGGGATGCACCCCATACATATGAACTTGTTGCTCTTCCCCACCCTCTTGTTGTGCACCACCAACATCTTCATGCATTACTTCTGGCTCGGCCTGGTGTACTGCAGGAGGAGGAACCATGGGAAGTATACCTTGACGCGCTCCAAGTGCGTAGTCTTCGTAGTTTCGGATGATGGAGTCGCAGTAACTCTGAATGTATGCGCCGTGAGAATAATTTGGACAACTATGTTGTCCGACAATATCAGAGATGTGTCCAAGGCTATCCCTCTGTTGGTTCACAGAGAAAAACATATAAACTATATAAAGTAATATTGATGTAATTTGCGGTCAAGAATAAACAAATAAATACATACCATGTACCCGGTCATTAGTCCGTCACGGGTCATGAACCTCCTGCTAATCTGTCTGAACCAATTCATATAGGTTTGAATGTTTTCCCCTCCTCTTGCTGCAATATGGTTCTCTCTGTCATTCCAGATCTCAACATAATGTCCATATTTCACATTCCAATTCGTCGTCATAGTAAGTTTGTCTTCGTGCAAATTAGGGTTTGTAAATATAGGCTCTGGAATGTTTTGCACCAGGCCGAACTGATGCAGTATCCGGTCCGGCGCGTGCCACTCAATCACACAAAAAAAGACGAGGGGAGCTTTAGCTCGCCAAATATGTCGACCCTTGGTACAACAACGAGAAAGGCTGGCCAACATCTCCTCTGTATACGGACTCCATATCATCTGTGACATAAATTATAGTATAAATTTACTATACTTCAATAAAAAAAAATAAAAGCAAAATGTTGAACTTAAGTAGTAGTTACAACTTACGTGTTCGTCCGTCATGGAGTCGAGTTGAAACCGAAATATCTTCAAAGAATGTGTGCTGCTTGCAGATCGCTTTAGCCTACCCTGGGACCATCTGTATTTTTATATAGTGTGTGAAAATTAAGTATTCAACAGCAGAATATAAAATTAAAATTATAGTTAGCAGAAAATATTACCGGTATGCCAGAGGTAGAAGCTGCCACTCAGGATGCGTAGGAACGCTCCTGATCGCTGGTGCGATAAGAGAAAGATGCTCGTACGCCCAGTACTGCAACAGGATTGTACAGCCGCCAATCTGAGTCGCTGTTTTTCTGCTGGCTCTGCATAACTGACGGTACAACCATGCAAGTGCAGCGCTCCCGCAAAATAAATGAAGCGAATGCTGATGCTTATGCATGGTTGCAAAAAATTCGTGCAAACCAATAGGCACTAGCGTTTGATGGAGGAGCTCGATTTGGACAGATGACAACGAATTTATCAGAGAGTTTCAACGGTGTGCTGAAAGGAGTTCGATCTTATCCTGTAGCCGGATTGGCTAAAAGTGTCTGGTATAAAATAGTTTCATATTTTGCCGGACGACGTGAGGAGCCAGAGCAATAGGGTGGGAGTGAATTTACTCCTGCAATAGCTACACGATTAACCGCTCATGAAAGGCATAGTGGGGCACATGGAGGGGAGTACGAGATCACGACCGGCCATCGTAGTTTTCGTACTGGTAGCAAGGGTGGCAACATACAGGTATTATACTTAGTAGATAATTTAACAATTATCTTAATTTGCTATTACAATTTTCGATAATAATTTCTGTGATTGCAGACTGTTGTATTGACTCAAAGGACATGCATGTGCCAAAAGTGCCAGTTGTTTCACCTTCCCTACTCGCATGCAATCGCCGCGATTTAAAAAGCAAGAAATCGCATTCAGGATTATGTTGATCCATACTATTCTGTGGGGTTTTATAAAAGCACTTACGCCCCTAAATTTAATCCCATTCCTAGTGAGCATTACTGGCCTGCGGATAGTGGTGTAACGTACATACCTGATCCTGAAAGGAGAAGAAAAACTGGAAGACCTGTCACACAACGTCTACGAAATGAAATGGATTGGATTGAAACTCCAGATGCTTGGTGTAGACACTGTCAACAATATGGACATAAATCAAAAAATTGTCCATCGAGACAATCAATGACTCACGCATCGTATTGTCGACTTTGTATTTTATCTACTTGTATATTTAGATATGTTGTAATATAATTGTACCGGTGTGTGGCTTTTTATATATGTTGTCTGTGATTGTCTTATCCTGTGACCCTTTATATATGTTGATTTTCGATTCTGTGGGCGTGTGGCCCTTTATATATGTTATTTTGCAATTATGTGGGCGTATGACCTTTATATATGTTAATTTTCGATTGTGTGGGCGTGTGGCCCTTTATATATGTTGTTTTACATTTATGTGGGCGTGGGGCCCTTTCTATATATTGTTTTACAATTGTGTGGGCGTGTGGCCCTTTGTATATGTTGATTTGCGATTGTGTGGGCGTGTGGCCCTTTTCATATGTTGTTTGATTTTTATGTGTTTTTTAAGCAGTATTTACTTAGAAATTCGGTTGAAGTAGGCGTTGGGGGGACTACCTGCTCGCCCGTTACAGAAGCGAGCAATCGCTCGCCCGTTACAGATGCGAGTGCTTGCTCGCCGTTTACAGATCGCTCGCCTCTTAAATAAGCGAGCAGACTGTCGCTTCTTTAACATGCGAGCTTCTGCTCGCCTATTAAACACCCATTTTGCTAGCGTGGCATGCCACCGAGCGGGCGAGCGCCACGCTGGCTTTGGTCGCCTGTCTAACAGGCGACCCGGTATCATTTTTATAAAATTTCAAAATTTGATATTAAAAAAGTAATTATTTATTTAAATAATATTATTTAAAAAAAGATCCTAATATCCTATGTTGTATTATCTCATAATTTTATTTTATAATTCCATATCCTAGTTAATTTAAAATAGATATAGGTCGCAAATTGATTCTTAACACTTTGAATTGCGCATGGATACAACTCCGTCTTAGAGGGTGGGAAAAATAATACCATATATTATGTCAATGATAAGAAATATGTTATGATACTCACACGCTGCCATGCTAGTTTATCGTTTGGACATCATCTCAAAATATTACTTAAAATTTTTGAAAATCAATCTAATGTTATCCAACTATCAAAGCGCAATATAAAAATGACACTTCCAATTTCTGCTGATAAGTTTTGGACAAATATTTTATTTGGCTCTGAAGATATTATTCCATCTTGACTGTAGTCGGTTGTGAATTATTAGAAAATAGGAAGAAACTAAAATATATAAGTGATTTGAAATTTGGGTTGGTCCGAATTCTATCTGAAATTAAAGTTAAATCAGGCTGGACATTTACAAATTAAAGCATAATATAGGCCTAAATAAAATAAAAAGGAGAAATACCGGATCAACCTCTATTTTTTATACAATAGACAAATCAGCCTCTCCCTTTATTTTTTTACAAATCACTCCTTTTGTAATTCGTGCATTAATATTGATTACTGGATAAGTATTTTTAGAAAAAATATTAACATAAAAATTATCTATTTTGATGAGACTATAGTTTTTATGTTGGAAGTTTTTTTTTCCAAACAATGTTTATAACTAAAGGTTTTAAGGATTCAAAATTTTAACGAATTATTTGTTAACTATATAACAATTTTGATACTTAAAACATCTACTTAGAAATATTTTTTATAAGAAAAATTAACATAAAGGTATAAATTTGATGATATTCTATATATTTGATATTCAAATATTCTTAAAAAAATATTCAGTGTAAAAATCAATAGGTTGTTAAAAGTAAATGGGCTGATACGCAAAAGTCCTCCAATAAAAAATTGACCGGGCCTATCGAACGGTAACATACACCTAGGGTTTGGTTATTCATTATTGATACCTCTCTCACTCTCAATCAGCGGTAGGAGGGATGGCAATTAAATCCGAATCCGAGGCGATCCGATCCGACCCGAGGTCATAAAATCCGAATCCGATCCAAGAAAAAATAACCCGAACCCGAATCGGAATTTTAAAAATCCGAATTTTAACCTTCCCTGTTCCCCCCTCCAAGCCGCTGTGGAAATTGGATTTCCAAACTATGTTATAAAACTTGTGGAGGCCCAAGCCCATGTGAGACAAAAGGCTAAAGCTATTATATAGTAGTCTTATGTAGTCCTATATTGACTAAATAAAAAGCAAAATTTTGGTTTATATTGGATTTTCTCCAAAGCTTATAAAATGGGCAAAATGGACTAGCATAAAGCTCACCTATGCGATTTTGAATATTTAATGGTCAAAAGATGGCACTTGGCACTTGGGTCGCGGGAAGAACATTGTTCAGAAGTGTTTTCCTTAAAGCGGTAAGCATTCTCCTGCATGTTATGTACTTCATGGAGTGTTCTCCCCAAATATTTGCGGATTACATTTTTTGGTAACTGCAAAACGGTTATATATTGACAGTTATAACTGCTTGGTAGAACGTGCTCTGTACTTAGTAGAATGTTCTCACCTGAAGTGTTCTTCTCGAACATTTCGTAACGGGATTAAATTTTCTAACTGCAGCGGTTATGAGAAGTTATAATTGCCAAAGATTTGGACGGTTATAACCGCTTGTAGACGTGCCTTTTCGTACTCTATACTTAGTAGAGTGTTCTCCCCTAAAGTGTTCTCCCCGAACATTTGGCAACGGAATTAAATTTTGTAACTACAGCGGTTATGAGAAGTTATAATTGCCAAAGATTTGGACGGCTATAAGCGCTTGTAGACGTGCTTTTTTGTACTCTATATAATAGAGCAAGCGGTTGCCCGAAAAATTACAAAAGAACAACGAAATTCAATTCTCTTATACTTTCAGAATAGAAAAGATTATCTCTAATAGTGTCTGCTGCAGAAAACACTATTAGAGTTAGACAATTCTATCATATACTGGTGTGTTCAGCGGTTTGCTGTCGTTAAGTGCAAAACGCCGGTAAACAGGCTTCATTGTATCATAGAGGCTATCGATCAACCCCTGTTGCACGATCTGGTGCGGACGAACAAAACCTTAAGAAAAGTGGCACTGCAACACGCCTTGGAGCCATTCTCCTGAAGATTTTAGATTTCTATTTTCATCCTCTTTTACTTTATTTTCTAACAGCACGCCCGCCCCCCCCCCCCGCCCCCCCCCCCTTTTGTCGTGTCATCTGATCACGCCGC
The DNA here is from genome assembly GCA_002076135.1 of Xerophyta viscosa. Lineage (NCBI taxonomy): Eukaryota > Viridiplantae > Streptophyta > Magnoliopsida > Pandanales > Velloziaceae > Xerophyta > Xerophyta viscosa. The sequence goes on from MJHO01000001.1 coordinate 410,118, forward strand.
GTAGAGGAGCCCCCAAACTCTCTCTCCCCCCCCTCTTTTGTCGTGTCATCTGATCACGCGCCGTAGAGGAGCCCCCAAACTCTCTCTTGTCAATGTTGTCATCCAATCATGGAGTCGCCGCGAGCAAGGTATTTTGATGATCATCTCTATCCCGAGCTAGGCTCACCATAGGCTCGTAATCACACCACCCCTGGTTCCCCACCCCAAGCCGCCCCTCTCTCTCGCCATCCGATCACGCCGCCGTGGACGAGCCCCCCCGGCCCTCTCTCTTGTCATCCAGTCACGCTGCCTCCGCGAGCAAGGTGTTTTGGTGATCATCTCCATCTCTCTAGGTTTTTCTCTCTATCCGCTATTTCGATTTGAGTAATCGGGGCTCAAATTATCCCAATAATTTGAGTATGTGAGTTTGTGACTTTGTTTTGCTATTTCTTGCTTGTCATTTGATCAACCTATAGGCTATAGTCTAATAATGCTATGTTGCTATGTTTTGTTTTATGTTGCTTGAGTTTTTAACAACACCTGACCTATTTTATGCTTTTTTGACAGTACAATGGATGAACTAGATATTGCTTCCTCTGGATCTAACGTTGGGTAGTCAGTATTGCCGAAATCTTCGACACCGGATGCACCTGCCCCTGCAAGGGGTACCGGTACTGCAGTAGATAGGATTGCTAATGCAGGTGAAGCTGCAGGAGTTGTTGATAATATAATTGAACGTCAAACATTGAAGAAATTGACCTCATTTGTTTGGAATAATTTTAAAAAGAAAATATTGGTGGGTGAGTAAAGGCAGTTTGTTCGGGTTGTAATTCGTAGGAGAAGGAAAATTTGGTGCAACTCATTTGAAGAATCACTTGAAAAGTTGTCCGCATATTGTGAATAAGCATGATGTGAGACAACTACCATTGCAGACAACTATTAGTAAGGAACCTACCTCTACATTGACAATTGAAAAGTTTAAGTTCAATCATGAAGTAGCTAGAAGAGAGTTGGAAAATATGATCATTTTACATGAATATCCTCTTTCTATTGTTGATCATATGTGGTTCCGAAGATATTCAGCTAGTTTGAATCCGAATTTCAAGGTTGTTTATAGGAACACTACCAAGGCGGACATACTAAAATTCTTTAAAGAAGAAAAGGCTGAGTTGAAGATGTTGTCACAAAATGAGGGGAGGATCGCAGTTACAACAGATGTGTGGACAGCTAGCAACCAAAGGAAGGGTTATATGGCCGTATGTCATTTCATCGACAATGACTGGAAGTTACAAAATCGTCTCCTAAGGTAAATTAACGCTATCTTATAGTTTGCTTGATGTTATTTTTTGTCCAGACTATTAATTCTGATTAGTTTACATTTTATGATGTGGTAGGTTTATATATATGCCACGTCCACACACTACAAGTACACTTGCTAGTGCTTTGGTTGATTCATTGCATGATTATAACTTGGATGAAAAGGTTTCGAGTTGATAATTGTTCTACAAATGATGGGTTGATTGCACTTTTGTCTAAAAAGTTCACTCCTAGTTCACTTATTTTGGGTAGGAGAATATTGCATATGAGATGTTGTGTTCATATTTTCAATTTGATCGTTAAAGATGGGTTGGATGTACTTGCCGGATCAATTGAGTTAACACGTGCATTAGTAGCTTATTAGACTGTCACTCCGAAAAGAATAGAGAAGTTTGAAGATGCTGTTCGGTATTCTAAAATTTTAGAGACTAAAAAATTGATACTTGACTGTAAAACCAGGTGGAATTCAACGTTTGAAATTCTAGAATGTGCTTTGATGTATAAGGATGCTTTCTTTAGGTTGAGGCAGCGTGAGAAAAAGCCACAGTTTGTCGTGTCTAGTGAGCAGGAGTGGGAGTTGGTTCGTTAAATATGTAAAAAATTGGTTTTGTTTGCTAGAACCACTGAAGTATTTTCCGGACGAGACTACCCCACCGCTAACTTGTACTTTCAAAAAGTTTGTGAAATTCGGATTGCGATTAGAAGGTGGCAATCTTTCGGGATACCAACAGTAGAGTCTATGGCTAATAAAATGACCGAAAAGTTTGATAACTATTGGGGCGTAATTAGTAGCATATTGACAGTGGCACATTGTTGGATCCTAGGAAGAAAATGAAGCATATGCTATTTTATTTCACTACGATTTACGGGGATGTTTTTGGTAATTCTAAATGTGAAAGAGTGAAAAAAATGTTGTCCGATTTAGTGCATGAGTATGAGAAGAGGCAAACCACTATAAATGCGAAAGGTTCTGAAGTTCCATCCTTATCATCCAAGACAACAAATAAGAGACTTGCATCAGAAGTAGATAATTTGGAAGGATTATGGGAGAAACACATTTCAAAGAAACCACCAAAGAAGCGCGCACGATCGGAGTTGGACATTTACTTAGATGATGATGTATTAGAGGTGGATAGCAATAAGTTTAATGTTTTGCATTGGTGGAATGTTGAATCAAGCAAGTTTTCAATTCTATCTAAGATTGTTAGATACATTTTAGCGATACCTAGTTCTACAGTAGCTTCTGAGAGTGCATTTAGCACAGGAGGTAGGATAATTGGTCCACATAGAAGTAGACCATCTAAAAACTGTTGAGCCATTAATGTGCCTTCAAAGTTGGAGATTGATGCAGTTCAAAGGTAATGTAAATATAAAATAGTTGGCCTAATATGATATATGAATTTTTGTATGCTAATTATTTGATCTCTTTAATTTTAAGATGCTTTCAAGGGTAATTCGTTGTCTTGTGGGACGGTTTATGAAGATGAAGATGTGAAAATTGAAGGAGAGAAGACCGAGGATGAGGTAATTTTTGGCTTCTTGTCAAGTTTTTATTATTTCTCTTGTTATTTGTCAAGCGTATTGTGATATGTAACTTATTCTATGCTAATTGTATAGGATGATCATAAGGATGATTGATTATTTTGTGTTTGTGAGTTGGTGCTTTTTGCATCGGTCGAAGGTATATTTCTTTGAGCTCTTTATAAGATGTTTATTATTGTTTAAATTTGGCTTACAATATATTTTTCACTAGATTTGGTTTCTTTTGTTTCGTTTTGCTAACTGATCTGTCTTCGGCTTCCTATATACAGCTTTGATTTTTTTGAAGAAGTTTCAATAGATTCTCATGATCAGTGAACATACCAGGATCCTTGCATTTGGGAGGATGTTTTCTTTGGAGAACTGCTGAGACATTCTCTCCCATCATTATCTTTTCATCACCATTCAACCTTCGCTTATTAGTGCATAACTCCTTAAGAAATTTTGCATATCTTGGCACCTGTTTGATTGCATCCAGCAGGGGTATATTGACTTCAATTTTGCGAAACATCTCGAGAATCTCCTTATCCTTATCTTCTTTCTTTGACTTTGCAAACCTGCTAGGAAAGGGTGGAGTATTAGTCTTAGGCTGAATTGAAAGGTTAGGAATTACCTTAAGGGCCTGTTTACTTGGCCTGGAACTCGCCGAACTCGCGGAACTCAGAAGTCAGAAATGAAATACTTTGTTTACTTCGCGCGCGAACTCGCGGAACTCAAATCCGAGTTCCGCGAGTATATATATCAAACACTTCGCCCACTTCGCAGCCAAAAGCTGCGAAGTGGGTGTCGACACCCCATTTTGTCCGGCCACCCACCATAATCATGCATATATATATATATTCTCACATGCACATCCACATATCACATATATACATATAGAAATGCATACATATGATGATAGCCACCAAATATACGCGGTCGTCTGGGATGAAGACGACCGGCTGGGCCGGTCGTTACCGGCCCAGCCGGTCGCGCGCAGGGTTATTCCCTGCGCGCGGACCCGAGCCCAGCTCGGGTCCAGCCCAGGCGCTACGCGCGCCTGGGCGCGAGCTAGGTAGCTCGCGGACCGGACCAAGTGGTCCGGTCCGGCCCAATTAGGGCCTAATTAGCGTTTTTAATTAAATATTAAGTATTTTAATTAATTAAAAATAATTTTTATATTAGTTTATAAATTATAATTATGTTTTAACCCGGACTCTATTGAATAAATTAAATTTAAGGTCCAGTTAAAATTATAATCATATATTTTTATATATTACATGTAAATAGTTCACGTTGTATAAAAAAAGAGGGAGATATATATTTTTCTCAAAATTAACATATAATAAACTGAATTTCGGGATAAGCTATGGATATAGCTGACTCTCTCTCTCGCGTAAATATTTTAATAAAAATATAGCACCAATATTATTGTAAATAAACAAGACGCAATACATATAAATAGTTGAATGCATATTTATTTAGATGCTCTCGGTGGAGATGGATATTTCCCCGTAATTCATTTTTAATAAACGGATAGGGAGAAGCGATGGATATCGCTTTCTCTCTATTCCGTGCAAATTTTATTAACTAGCAATAATAATAATATTAATCGTAATATAATAATAGCAATAACAACAATAATAATAATAACGCCGACATAATAATAATAACAATAATAATGATAATAAATGTAACACAATGTTTAGCGAAATCTCGGAGAAGATGGATATTTCTCCGAATAAATTTTAACAATAAAATGAGTCAACGGGGTAAGCGATGGATATTGCTTATTCCTCACTCCAATGTAAGCATTTATTATAAATAAATAAAATAGATAATTCGATACAACCATTATTATAAATAATTAAAATATGTAAGTAAAATATTCTATAACCCGGGAAGGGATGGATATTTCTTCCCTACTAATAATATACACATATAAACATAGTATCTGGGAAAGAGATAGATATTTCTTCCTAATCAATAATAAACACGTATAAAAACATATTATTCGGGGTGGAGATGGATATTTCTTCCCCATCAATTAAATACACAAAAATACTAGATAAATATAATGTTAAGAATGAGATGGATATCTCCAATAACCAGGGGCGATGAAGAGGAAACGATACGGCGCTGAGCCCCCCTAAAAAATAACATAATATTAATTTGATTTTACTTATTGCATTTATAGCAATGTATATATATTTTTGTTTGCATATAATATAGATGTAAATATCATGACATTGTATATATGTATTGAATATATGCATATAAGTAGTAGAGATTTGACTTTCTCTAGATACGAAGGTTAGGAACTGGATGGATCCTAATCTAAGTAACTGGGGTAAATAAATACGAATAATCGTAATAAGAAGTGATGGATATTACTCTCCTAATACGATTAGTCATATTTATAAAAATCAAATCCCATTCAAATAAAGGATATATATAGAAACGAGATGATGGATATTATCTCGACAATATATATTCTATATTTGGATGTGTCTACCTAATATGATTTAGAGAATAAGGCGGATACCGATCTCTCTACTTGATATTAGGTAGACAATTAAATATGCATATATAATAATAATAAATATGTGATAAATATAAACCCAAAATTATTCTAATCACCTATAGAGTACCCTCTCTGAGGGGCGCTGTGGGGGTGTTCCGTCTTCCCCACACGTAAACGACGAACGAACCTGACGAATCTCTATGTGCCTTATCCTGGTTTCCTAGATTTCCGTAAAATATCTAGGTGGCGACTCCAACCCTTTCCCTCCCCGGAGGAAGGTCGTCAACAGATGGCGACTCCGCTGGGGACTCGTCAGGCTCATTTTAGGTGATAAAAATAAAATTGGGTTTATATCTTCACATAACAAGGACATATATATTTTAATTGATTATTTGGATTGCTCTATTTCTTTTTGTATATATTTGATGAACAATGTACATACTGCATATCACACATTTCATGCTATTACCCATGGCATATGCCTATCCCAATTTACCAGGACAATCGGAGCTTGCGTGCAATGCACGTAGGTAATCCGTAATGCCTGGCCCCTATACCTTAGCCAAGATGTTACCTGGGTAGTACATCGAGCTGATGTATTATGTACATTGGTCGTCGGTATGAACCCCAGCAATGACAGGTTGCTAGATAAGCCACTGGGATAACCGGAGCTTACGTACAATGTGCGTAGGTAGTCCGTAAGCCCAGCCATTATAGGTACCCATATTTATACCCTACCGGCATGTAGACCAATAACAAAAATAAATAGAAAAATAAAAAAAATATAAAATAAGTGACTAATGTTTTTGATGTGATGCATCTTTACATGATCCTATCACTCTGTTTAATTTGAGTTTGCAATGATAGCTTATTCATAGCCACATTACCTTTTTACAAAAATTGCTTTTGTATATATGTGTTCTTTCTTCCAAATCAATCACCACATCTTTAACCCAGCTATCATCTGCCCATACTACAACATTCACATATATTCCGTATAAACACATCTGCACATAACACACATCCCACAATCAGAATAAAATCTACTCTCTCCATAACTTGTGCATATATTGTTTCAACATTAACTTTTTACATATTTCGCCCTACGCTAGTCCATGACACGCTTTTCGATGAGTTTGTGATATATCATCTCTCTCCAAGCCTCCAGCTAACCCCAAGAAGATAATATCTTCAAGTCATGAGTAACCCCAACGACGAACAGAACAAGTCCAACGAGCAAGCATTGAAAGAAGAAATCCAACAGCTTAGACGACAAAATGAAGATCTGGCACGACAAGTTCGTGCACTGCTGGCGTCGCAGCTACCCTATCAACCGCCGGCGCCAAGTGAGCCAGAATTCAGTTCAACAAATACATCAGAGCCAATAGTACCGCTGCCCCTACGAGAGCTGCAAGAGCCTAGCTTGCAGGCAAAATCGATAGCAGCCATTATGCCAACAGCTGACACATCTGTCACAATCTCAGCTGCCCCAGCTACAATGACAACTCAAGCAACTGATAAGCAGACGTTGAACCAGATGGAGCACATACTCAAAAGAATTAAGATACTTGAAGGAAATAAGGGAATTGAGGATCCCGCCCAATTCTGCATTGTCACTGACGTTAAAATACCAAGGGACTTCGAGGTCCCAAAATTCGAGAAGTACGACGGGACGACTGATCCACATATACACATACAGATGTATTGCAGCAAAATGGGCGCCTATTTGAAAATGAAAAGCTGATGATGTATTACTTCCAGAGAGCTAAAGGCCCCGCGATCAGGTGGTACCTCAACCTTGATAAGACGAAAGTTCACACTTGGGGCGATCTAGCCGGCGCCTTTCTTAAGCACTACAAGCACAATGCTGACTTCGCCCCAGACAAATCATCATTGAAGAAGCTCACTATAAATACAAACGAGGACTTCCGCTCGTTCGCACTAAGGTGGAGGAACCAAGCTGCAAATAGCGCCACCAATGACAGAGAAAGAACTGTCGATACCTTTGTTGAAGTAGAATGTTTAGACCAGCAATATAAACTCGTTGCGCCAACGCAATTGATTTTGCCCATTGGTCCGTATTGGCGTAAGGGTCGAGAAGGCGCTCGAGGATAACAAGCACATGTGTAATGAAGACGATACTTCATGAGCCATGACAGCAACAATTCAACAAACAACTAGGGGCAATAAGGACGATGCCATTGACACCATGGACAAACCTCCAACGGGATTGTGCCTTGATTGTAACACCAGCTCATCATTTTGGATTTAGGGTCAGTTTACTGTTGCCACTTGACTCTTCGAATGGATGCTATGATGTAACAAAATTACTCATATTTATATCATGTTTTGAATATATTATCATAACTTATTGTAAACAACGCAGCCCCACTCCCAAACCACAAATATCTTACATATATTTCTGATCACTTATTCGCTTCAATGCTTGTGTTTAAGTAAACGAATTTACATACGAAAGAGATCTGGCATGAAGCTTGGAATTGAATCTATCATGAATTGTCAAGTGCTATCAATCCAACTACCCACCATACACTCGCCTAAAATAACTGAACATGCATAACTTCTAACCCATCAGCAGCATAACACAATTAAACGTGACTTTTCAAAATTGAAAATAGCCTAAGATTCACGTGAAACTATTGCATGTCCGTAAGATCACCTCGATCAGGACAAATATTATGAAGGCTACGCAAGGACTTGCAACGACATTCGATATAGTAACAACACATAGATATCGCGATGTATACATACATTCATGTTAGTTCTTCTCAGAAATTGAGGAAAAATATAAGAGGACATAAATTCAAGGTAAATCCATCCTACGACAGTCCTAAAAAAAAAAGAGGGGACAAAAAGAAGAAAAGAAGGAAAGAAAAAGAATAGAAAAGAAGAGAAGAAGAAAAAGAAAGCAAAAGAATAAAAAGAAAAGAACAAACAAAAAGAAAGGACGCCGAGAATGGATACCAAGCCCTCATAAATCCTCTTCGGACGACCAAAAGGATAAGCCAACGTGCACCCAAGCAAAGTGCGCAACATCCACAAAAAGAAGAGAAAATATGATGCATCAATATAGACCAAATTGCGGAGACGTGCAAATCAATGGGATTGCGATAGCATCACTTTAATCATAAGCTATTATTCAAATTTGAAATATCTGTTTAATTGTAATAATGCTGCTGCCCACCCATATATACATATACCAATTTTCACTCGATACATGAAATAACCATGCTACAAATGTGCTCTTCATCCACTATATCCTCAATAACCAAATAGACCCATGAGATAGCAAATATGTCAATTCATGACAAGATTCAAAACAAATAACATCCATGATCTCTTTTAAATGTAAATTTGTTTTCTCGAACAAGAAGCAACTGAGCCAATACGTAAAGATCCTTAATAACTCCACAATGTGAAAGTAAACGAACCATAACCCCCACGTATGTACGCCCCCAGATAAAACACTACTAGACAAATATACCAGTTTTGCGATAACCCACTTTCCAAACAAAGATCTACGCTACCAAATGAAACAAATAAACCCAAAGCTCCACAATTACCAAATTGGCCAATATATTACCCAAATCGCAAACTGGGATGCAAATTATATAGTGGATATATTCACGACATTATATAAATGTGAATTCTTTTGTTACGCATGCATGAAATTCGAACGATGGTTAAAACGAATCAGTATGACTGACTCTATTCCCAAGTCATATGTGCAGAGCAAATCTTGCAATCAAACTGGGGCAATATGAATGATGATGACGTTGAATTCCTTCAATCTCAGTATGAATACGAAGACATATGATATAGACTGGGGCAAATTTTTCTGGTGAAAAATTTGACAAATATGCATAAGCAGCACACTGAGGGAAACTATTACGATGAAGATTTAGCCAAGCGAACTGGGACCCCCATCCAATGAAACCTAATGCTACTCATGACAACCGATAACAAGCACATGACGGAACGACATATCAATGACAGAAGTGACACGAGATGACATATCCAAACTCATTAAAAAGTATTCTTAAACTACGTGGCAGAAATGTCAATAACTTTCTCTCTACTCATAACTCTCAATATCCTCGAATATTCCCTCAACAATCCAATTCCTTCTCGTATAGCTTTCTTTCAAGTATCACCAGTCCTCCACCACAAGGACTTCCTGAGTCTCGAATGTACAAATGCCATATTACAAGCTTAGACTATACATGGCCAAACACACTTTCAAGCAAACCAAACCAGATAATTCCGTCATACAATATCATTACGAATTGCATAAGTTCCCATGACCAACGATAACTCTTCAATATCCTCTATACGGCCCATAGGGCCTTTACTTTCTCACGGTACGCCAAGAGCGGGGTCCATGGGGACATCGCTTTACATTTCAAGTTGTGGCCCCTGCGGTCACTACCTCTTCATAATATAACCAAGTCTGGTCCATGTGACCATTGTTTCATAGCTCTCAAGGTACGGTCCATGGGGCCGCTACCTTTTCAAGATATAGCCGATCGTGGCCCATAGGACCACTGCTTTATAACCCCTAAGGTACGGTCCATGTAGCCGTTACCTTTTCATGATATACCCAAGCATAGTCCATGGGACCATTGCTATAATTTTTGGGATACGGTCCATTGGGATTGTTACATTTCCAAAAAAAAAGTAGCCAAGCAGGGCCCATGGGTCCACTACGCCATAACTCTAAGGTAAGGTCCACCGGACCATTACCTTTCCACGATATTGCAAAGTATGGTCCACGGGGCCACTGCTTCATAACCTCCGATATGGTCCATAGGGCCACTATCTATCCATGATGTAACCAATCATGGTCCACGGCGACCATCACTTCATAACCCTAAGGCGTGATCCACGGTGTTCATGACCTTAATTCATATATCAATCTTGGTCCACGGCAGCCAACTCTTTTATAACCTTGAGGCATGATCCACGGTGTTCATGACTTTATTTCATCAAATCTCAATCTACGATTGCCATTACTTCATAATCCAAGGCATGATCCACGGTGTTCAGGCCTTATCTCATATCTCAGAGCATGGTCCACGGTGGCCATTCCTTCATAACCCATAAGGCATGATCTACAGTGTTCATGACCTTATATCATAGCCATTGCTTTATAACCCCAAAGGCATGATCCACGGCGTGCTTGACCTCATCTCACATATCAAATCTCGGTCCACGGTGGCCATTTCTTTATAACCCAAGGCATGATCCACGGTGTTCATGGCCTTGTCTCATATCTCAGAGCATGGTCCACGGCGGCCATTGCTTTATAACCCTAAGGCATGATCCACGGCGTTCATGACCATATCTCATCCATTGCTCTATAACCTTAAGGCGTGATCCACGGCGTTCATAACCTTATATCATATCTCAAGGCATGGCCCACGGTGACTATTGCTTCATCACCCAAATCCAAGATGTTTATAACCTCTCCCTGTATATCAAAGCTAGTCCACGGCGACCCTTGCTTCATATTAACAATGACATAATCCATGATATTCTTAACCTTCCAATCACTCTTTCAGCGTGCTCCATGGGACCATCGCTTTATAACCTTTAGGGAATGGTCAATGTGGCCGCTACCTTCTAGATACCTTCCAGCGTGGTCTATGCGGCCATCGCTTTATATCCTTCAGTGGACGGTCAATGTGGCAGTTACCTTCCTGATATTTTAACATAATATACTGTGGCATGGCTGATGGGGACCATTGCATTATAACTTTTAGGAACGGTCCATGGGACCGCCGCCTTTTCATAACTTATTTGGGCATGGCCCATGCAATATTGCTTTATAACTTTAAAGGAACGATCCATGGGATTTTTTACCTTCTCAGGCCCACGGACGCCAAGTCCGGACACATCTATCGACCTCAATCACCGGACAAATGTGATATCTCTTTTTCTTTGCTAATCCTTTTTCAAGGATTAGACAAAGAGGGGCAACTGTCGACACCATCCTTTTGTCCGGCCACCCACCATAATCATGCATATATATATATATTCTCACAATGCACATCCAATATCACATATATACATATAGAAATGCATCTATGATGATAGCCACCAAATATACGCACGTACACATATGCATACATTTATATATATGGCCCATTCATATACATACATATAATTTATTTATAATATATACGTATACACATATTATATACATGCATGGACATATGTATATACCCATAACTAACTATATATACACATATTATCACACATATATATTACATAAATAAAAATTCAATGATAAATACATACGATAACCTTTAAATTGAACACATATGTGCGATAACCTCCGAAACATACATATAGATATCACAATATACATGCATGATCACACATATACATATGCATATATCATACATATAATAATAAAAAAAAAAAAATGAAATGATGATGATGGGTGGCTGCACACAGCACACCACCCCATCATCTTGCCCGCTCCCTCACTCCACCACCAACTCCTCATCATCTCCTAAGCACTACACATCTACTTACCTCTCTCTCTCAACATATACACACACACACTCAAAAAAGAAAAGGAGGGAGAAGCAAGGAGAAAGAGGAAGGAGAACGCAGCACGGGGAGGGGATGCCCGGAGCTCAACGCCGCGCGAGCAAAAGAGAGAGAAAAGAGAGTGGAGAGAGAGAGAACGTGAGAGAGAGGGGAGGGCTTAGAAGACGCCAAGCTGCCACCAATACCTTCTCTGAGCTACGGAGACACTGCTCCGCCGACAGACGATGTCTGGAGGCTCGCCGTCCGCCGCGTACGTCTTGCACCGATGGCCCATAACCACGACGAATACTCAGTCGAAAACTATCTCTTCGTTGTCTCCTCACTACATAGACACACACGTCGCCGTGGCTTGGTCGCCGGTGAGCGGAGGCGGCCGGAAAACGAGAAAACAAAAATAACCGAAACTTGCACCCCACGTATATCTCCACATAGAAGCGTCGAAACAAATTTAGACATCACCATTGGATTCGGAACGGTCGAAAACCTTAGAATAGACCTAAAAAGCTCAACGCCGGCGACGGGACGGCGGCGGCCAGCGCCGGAGACGACCCGAGCGGCGCGCTAGCGGTCGTCTGGGATGAAGACGACCGGCTGGCGGTCGTTACCGGCCCAGCCGGTCGCGCGCAGGGTTTTCCCTGCGCGCGGACCCGAGCCCAGCTCGGGTCCAGCCCAGGCGCTACGCGCGCCTGGGCGCGAGCTAGGTAGCTCGCGGACCGGACCAAGTGGTCCGGTCCGGCCCAATTAGGGCCTAATTACGTTTTAATTAAATATTAAGTATTTTAATTAATTAAAAATAATTTTATATTAGTTTATAAATTATTATTATGTTTTAACCCCGACTATATTGAATAAATTAAATTTAAGATCCAGTTAAAATTATAATCATATATTTTATATATTACATGTAAATAGTTCACGTTGTATAAAAAAAGAGGGAGATATATATTTTTCTCAAAATTAACATATAATAATAAAGATTTCGGGATAAGCTATGGATATAGCTGACTCTCTCTCGCGTAAATTTTAATAAAAATATAGCACCAATATTATTGTAAATAAACAAGACGCAATACATATAAATAGTTGAATGCATATTTATTTAGATGCTCTCGGTGGAGATGGATATTTCCCCGTAATTCATTTTTAATAAACGGATAGGGAGAAGCGATGGATATCGCTTTCTCTCTATTCCGTGCAAATTTTATTAACTAGCAATAATAATAATATTAATCGTAATATAATAATAACAATAACAATAATAATAATAACACCGACACAATAATAATAACAATAACAATGACAATAACACAATGTTTAGCGAAATCTCGGAGAAGATGGATATTTCTCCGAATAAATTTTAACAATAAAATGAGTCAACGGGGTAAGCGATGGATATTGCTTATTCCTCACTCCAATGTAAGCATTTATTATAAATAAATAAAATAGATAATTCGATACAACCATTATTATAATAATTAAAATATGTAAGTAAAATATTCTATAACCCGGGAAGGGATGGATATTTCTTCCCTACTAATAATATACACATATAAACATAGTATCTGGGAAAGAGATAGATATTTCTTCCTAATCAATAATAAACACATATAAAAATATATTATTCGGGATAGAGATGGATATTTCTTTCCTCAATTAAATACACAAAAATACTAGATAAATATATTTTAGGAATGAGATGGATATCTCCAATAACCAGGGGCGATGAAGAGGAAACGATACGGCGCTGAGCCCCCCTAAAAAATAACATAATATTAATTTGATTTTACTTATTGCATTTATAGCAATGTATATATATTTTTGTTTGCATATAATATAGATGTAAATATCATGACATTGTATATATGTATTGAATATATGCATATAAGTAGTAGAGATTTGACTTTCTCTAGATACGAAGGTTAGGAACTGGATGGATCCTAATCTAAGTAACTGGGGTAAATAAATACGAATAATCGTAATAAGAAGTGATGGATATTACTCTCCTAATACGATTAGTCATATTTATAAAAATCAAATCCCATTCAAATAAAGGATATATATAGAAACGAGATGATGGATATTATCTCGACAATATATATTCTATATTTGGATGTGTCTACCTAATATGATTTAGAGAATAAGGCGGATACCGATCTCTCTACTTGATATTAGGTAGACAATTAAATATGCATATATAATAATAATAAATATGTGATACCCAAAATTATTCTGATCACCTATAGAGTACCCTCTTTGAGGGACGCTGTGGGGGTGTTCCGTCTTCCCCACACGTAAACGACGAACGAACCTGACGAATCTCTATGTGCCTTATCCTGGTTTCCTAGATTTCCGTAAAATATCTAGGTGGCGACTCCAACCCTTTCCCTCCCCGGAGGAAGGTCGTCGACGGATGGCGACTCCGCTGGGGACTCGTCAGGCTCATTTTAGGTGATAAAAATAAAATTGGGTTTATATCTTCACATAACAAGGACATATATATTTTAATTGATTATTTGGATTGCTCTATTTCTTTTTGTATATATTTGATGAACAATGTACATACTGCATATCACACATTTCATGCTATTACCCATGGCATATGCCTATCCCAATTTACCAGGACAATCGGAGCTTGCGTGCAATGCACGTAGGTAATCCGTAATGCCTGGCCCCTATACCTTAGCCAAGATGTTACCTGGGTAGTACATCGAGCTGATGTATTATGTACATTGGTCGTCGGTATGAACCCCAGCAATGACAGGTTGCTAGATAAGCCACTGGGATAACCGGAGCTTACGTACAATGTGCGTAGGTAGTCCGTAAGCCCAGCCATTATAGGTACCCATATTTATACCCTACCGGCATGTAGACCAATAACAAAAATAAATGGAAAAATAAAAAAAATATAAAATAAGTGACTAATGTTTTTGATGTGATGCATCTTTACATGATCCTATCACTCTGTTTAATTTGAGTTTGCAATGATAGCTTATTCATAGCCACATTACCTTTTTATAGAAATTGCTTTTGTATATATGTGTTCTTTCTTCCAAATCAATCCCCACATCTTTAACCCAGCTATCATCTGCCCATACTACAACATTCACATATATTCCGTATAAACACATCTGCACATAACACACATCCCACAATCAGAATAAAATCTACTCTCTCCATAACTTGTGCATATATTGTTTCAACATTAACTTTTTACATATTTCGCCCTACGCTAGTCCATGACACGCTTTTCGATGAGTTTGTGATATATCATCTCTCTCCAAGCCTCCAGCTAACCCCAAGAAGATAATATCTTCAAGTCATGAGTAGCCCCAACGACATACAGAACAAGTCCAACGAGCAAGCATTGAAAGAAGAAATCCAACAGCTTAGACGACAAAATGAAGATCTGGCACGACAAGTTCGTGCACTGCTGGCGTCGCAGCTACCCTATCAACCGCCGGCGCCAAGTGAGCCAGAATTCAGTTCAACAAATACATCAGAGCCAATAGTACCGCTGCCCCTACGAGAGCTGCAAGAGCCTAGCTTGCAGGCAAAATCGATAGCAGCCATTATGCCAACAGCTGACACATCAGTCACAATCTCAGCTGCCCCAGCTACAATGACAACTCAAGTAACTGATAAGCAGACGTCGAACCAGATGGAGCACATACTCAAAAGAATTAAGATACTTGAAGGAAATAAGGGAATTGAGGATCCCGCCCAATTCTGCATTGTCACTGACGTTAAAATACCAAGGGACTTCGAGGTCCCAAAATTCGAGAAGTACGACGGGACGACTGATCCACATATACACATACAGATGTATTGCAGCAAAATGGGCGCCTATTTGAAAAATGAAAAGCTGATGATGTATTACTTCCAAGAGAGCTTAAAAGGCCCCGCGATCAGGTGGTACCTCAACCTTGATAAGACGAAAGTTCACACTTGGGGCGATCTAGCCGGCGCCTTTCTTAAGCACTACAAGCACAATGCTGACTTCGCCCCAGACAAATCATCATTGAAGAAGCTCACTATAAATACAAACGAGGACTTCCGCTCGTTCGCACTAAGGTGGAGGAACCAAGCCTCGCAAATAACGCCACCAATGACAGAGAAAGAACTAGTCGATACCTTTGTTGAAGTCGAATGTTTAGACCAGCAATATAAACTCGCTTGCGCCAACGCAATTGATTTTGCCCACTTGGTCCGTATTGGCGTAAGGGTCGAGAAGGCGCTTGAGGATAACAAACACATGTGTAATGAAGACGATACCTTCATGAGCCATGACAGCAACAATTCAACAAACAACTAGGGGCAATAAGGACGATGCCATTGACACCATGGACAAACCTCCAACGGGATTGTGCCTTGATTGTAACACCAGCTCATCATGTTTTTGGAAATTTAGGGTCAATTTTACTGATTGCCACTTGACTCGTTCGAATGGAATGCTATGATGTAAGAAAATTACTCATATTTTATATCATGTTTTGAATATATTATCATAACTTATTGTAAACAACGCAGCCCCACTCCCAAACCACAAATATCTTTACATATATTTCTGATCACTTATTCGCTTCAATAGCTTGTGTTTAAGTAAACGAATTTACATACGAAAGAGATCTGGCATGAAGCTTGGAATTGACTCTATCATGAATTGTCATAAGCTATCAAATCCAACTTTTACCCACTCATACACTCGTCCTAAAACAACCTGAACATGCATAACTCCTAACCCATCAGCAGCATAACACAATTAAACGTGACTTTTCAAAATTGAAAATAGCCTAAGATTCACATGAAACTATTGCATGTCCGTAAGATCACCTCGATCAGGACAAATATTATGAGGGCTACGCAAGGACTTGCAACGACATTCGATATAGTAACAACACATAGATATCGCGATGTATACATACATTCATGTTAGTTCTTCTCAGAAATTGAGGAAAAATATAAGAGGACATAAATTCAAGGTAAATCCATCCTACGACAGTCCTAAAAAAAAAAGAGGGGATAAAAAGAAGAAAAGAAGGAAAGAAAAAGAATAGAAAAGAAGATAAGAAGAAAAAGAAAGCAAAAGAATAAAAAGAAAAGAACAAACAAAAAGAAAGGACGCCGAGAATGGATACCAAGCCCTCATAAATCCTCTTCGGACGACCAAAAGGATAAGCCAACGTGCACCCAAGCAAAGTGCGCAACATCCACAAAAAGAAGAGAAAATATGATGCATCAATATAGACCAAATTGCGGAGACGTGCAAATCAATGGGATTGCGATAGCATCACTTTAATCATAAGCTATTATTCAAATTTGAAATATCTGTTTAATTGTAATAATGCTGCTGCCCACCCATATATACATATACCAATTTTCACTCGATACATGAAATAACCATGCTACAAATGTGCTCTTCATCCACTATATCCTCAATAACCAAATAGACCCATG
Organism: Xerophyta viscosa; assembly: GCA_002076135.1. NCBI lineage: Eukaryota > Viridiplantae > Streptophyta > Magnoliopsida > Pandanales > Velloziaceae > Xerophyta > Xerophyta viscosa. The sequence goes on from MJHO01000001.1 coordinate 427,489, forward strand.
AGATAGCAAATATGTCAATTCATGACAAGATTCAAAACAAATAACATCCATGATCTCTTTTAAATGTAAATTTGTTTTCTCGAACAAGAAGCAACTGAGGCCAATACGTAAAGATCCTTATAACTCCACAAAGTGAAAGTAAACGAACCATAACCCCCACGTATGTACGCCCCCAGATAAAACACTACTAGACAAATATACCAGTTTTGCGATAACCCACTTTCCAAACAAAGATCTACGCTACCAAATGAAACAAATAAACCCAAAGCTCCACAATTACCAAATTGGCCAATATATTACCCAAATCGCAAACTGGGATGCAAATTATATAGTGGATATATTCACGACATTATATAAATGTGAATTATTTTGTTACGCATGCATGAAATTCGAACGATGGTTAAAGCGAATCAGTATGACTGACTCTATTCCCAAGTCATATGTGCAGAGCAAATCTTGCAATCAAACTGGGGCAATATGAATGATGATGACGTTGAATTCCTTCAATCTCAGTATGAATACGAAGACATATGATATAGACTGGGGCAAATTTTTCTGGTGAAAAATTTGACAAATATGCATAAGCAGCACACTGAGGGAAACTATTACGATGAAGATTTAGCCAAGCGAACTGGGACCCCCATCCAATGAAACCTAATGCTACTCATGACAACCGATAACAAGCACATGACGGAACGACATATCAATGACAGAAGTGACACGAGATGACATATCCAAACTTATCGAAAGCATTCTTAAACTACGTGGCAGAAATGTCAATAACTTTCTCTCTACTCATAACTCTCAATATCCTCGAATATTCCCTCAACAATCCAATTCCTTCTCGTATAGCTTTCTTTCAAGTATCACCAGTCCTCCACCACAAGGACTTCCTGAGTCTCGAATGTACAAATGCCATATTACAAGCTTAGACTATACATGGCCAAACACACTTTCAAGCAAACCAAACCAGATAATTCCGTCATACAATATCATTACGAATTGCATAAGTTCCCATGACCAACGATAACTCTTCAATATCCTCTATACGGCCCATAGGGCCTTTACTTTCTCACGGTACGCCAAGAGCGGGGTCCATGGGGACATCGCTTTACATTTCAAGTTGCGGCCCCTGCGGTCACTACCTCTTCATAATATAACCAAGTTTGGTCCATGTGACCACTGTTTCATAGCTCTCAAGGTACGGTCCATGGGGCCGCTACCTTTTCAAGATATAGCCGAGCGTGGCCCACAGGACCACTGCTTCATAACTCTTAAGGTACGGTCCATGTAGCCGTTACCTTTTCATGATATAGCCAGGCATAGTACATAGGACCATTGCTTCATAATCTTTGGGATACGGTCCATTGGGATTGTTACATTTCCAAAAAAAAGTAGCCAAGCAGGGCCCATGGGTCCACTGCGCCATAACTCTAAGGTAAGGTCCACCGGACCATTACCTTTCCACGATATTGCAAAGTATGGTCCACGGGGCCACTGCTTCATAACCTCCGATATGGTCCATGGGGCCACTATCTATCCATGATGTAACCAATCTTGGTCCACGGCGACCATCGCTTCATAACCTAAGGCGTGATCCACGGTGTTCATGACCTTAATTCATATATCAATCTTGGTCCACGGCAGCCAACTCTTTTATAACCTTGAGGCATGATCCACGGTGTTCATGACTTTATTTCATCAAATCTCAATCTACGATTGCCATTACTTCATAATCCAAGGCATGATCCACGGTGTTCAGGCCTTATCTCATATCTCAGAGTATGGTCCACGGTGGCCATTCCTTCATAACCCATAAGGCATGATCTACAGTGTTCATGACCTTATATCATAGCCATTGCTTTATAACCCCAAAGGCATGATCCACGGCGTGCTTGACCTCATCTCACATATCAAATCTCGGTCCACGGTGGCCATTTTTTTTATAACCGAAGGCATGATCCACGGTGTTCATGGCCTTGTCTCATATCTCAGAGCATGGTCCACGGCGGCCATTGCTTTATAACCCTAAGGCATGATCCACGGCGTTCATGACCATATCTCATCCATTGTCTCTATAACCTTAAGGCGTGATCCACGGCGTTCATAACCTTATATCATATCTCAAGGCATGGCCCACGGTGACTATTGCTTCATCACCCAAATCCAAGATGTTTATAACCTCTCCCTGTATATCAAAGCTAGTCCACGGCGACCATTGCTTCATATTAACAATGACATAATCCATGATATTCTTAACCTTCCAATCACTCTTTCAGCGTGGTCCATGGGACCATCGCTTTATAACCTTTAGGGAATGGTCAATGTGGCCGCTACCTTCTAGATACCTTCCAGCGTGGTCTATGCGGCCATCGCTTTATATCCTTCAGTGGACGGTCAATGTGGCAGTTACCTTCCTGATATTTTAACATAATATACTGTGGCATGGCTGATGGGGACCATTGCATTATAACTTTTAGGAACGGTCCATGGGACCGCCGCCTTTTCATAACTTATTTGGGCATGGCCCATGCAATCATTGCTTTATAACTTTAAAGGAACGATCCATGGGATTGTTACCTTCTCAGGCCCACGGACGCCAAGTCCGGACACATCTATCGCACCTCAACTCACCGGACAAAATGTGATATCTCTTTTATCTTTGCCTAATCCTTTTTCAAAGGATTAGACAAAGAGGGGCAACTGTCGACACCCCATTTTGTCCGGCCACCCACCATAATCATGCATATATATATATATTCTCACATGCACATCCACATATCACATATATACATATAGAAATGCATACATATGATGATAGCCACCAAATATACGCACGTACACATATGCATACATTTATATATATGGCCCATTCATATACATACATATAATTTATTTATATATATACGTATACACATATTATATACATGCATGGACATATGTATATACCCATAACTAACTATATATACACATATACACACATATATATTCACATAAATAACAAATTCAATGATAAATACATACGATAACCCATTTAAATGAACACATATGTGCGATAACCTCCGAAACATACATATAGATACACATATATACATGCATGATCACACATATACATATGCATATATACATACATATAATAATAAAAAAAAAAAAAATGAAATGATGATGATGGGTGGCTGCACACAGCAGCCACCCACCCCCATCATCTTGCCCGCCTCCTCACTCCACCACCAACTCCTCATCATCTCCCTAAGCACCCACCTACACATCTACTTACCTCTCTCTCTCTCAACTATATACACACACACACTCAAAAAAAAGAAAAGGAGGGAGAAGCAAGGAGAAAGAGGAAGGAGAACGCAGCACCAAGGGGAGGGGGGATGCACCGGAGCTCACGCCGCCGGCGAGCAAAAGAGAGAGAAAAAGAGAGTGAGAGAGAGAGAGAACGTGAGAGAGAGGGGAGGGCTTAGAGACGCCACGCCATCGCCACCAATACCTTCTCTGAGCTACGGAGACACTGCTCCGCCGACCAGACGATGTCTGGAGGCTCGCCGTCGCCGGCGCTACGTCTTGCACCGATCGGCCCATAACCACACGCCACGAATACTCAGGTAAATATTCGAAAACTATCTCTTCGTTGTCTCCTCACTACATAGACCACCACACGTCGCCGTGGCTTGGTCGCCGGTGAGCGGAGGCGGCCGGAAAACGAGAAAACAAAAATAACCGAAACTTGCACCCACGTATATCTCCACATAGAAGCGTCGAAACAAAATTTAGACATCACCATTGGATTCGGAACGGTCGAAAACCTTAGAATAGACCTAAAAAGCTCAACGCCGGCGACGGGACGGCGGCGGCCATGCCGCCGGAGACGACCGCGAGCGCGAGCTCGCGGTCGTCTGGGATGAAGACGACCGGCTGGGCCGGTCGTTACCGGCCCAGCCGGTCGCGCGCAGGGTTATTCCCTGCGCGCGGACCCGAGCCCAGCTCGGGTCCAGCCCAGGCGCTACGCGCGCCTGGGCGCGAGCTAGGTAGCTCGCGGACCGGACCAAGTGGTCCGGTCCGGCCCAATTAGGGCCTAATTAGCGTTTTTAATTAAATATTAAGTATTTTAATTAATTAAAAATAATTTTTATATAAATTATAATTATGTTTTAACCCGGACTCTATTGAATAAATTAAATTTAAGGTCCAGTTAAAATTATAATCATATATTTTTATATATTACATGTAAATAGTTCACGTTGTATAAAAAAAGAGGGAGATATATATTTTTCTCAAAATTAACATATAATAAACTGAATTTCGGGATAAGCTATGGATATAGCTGACTCTCCGCTCTCGCGTAAATATTTTAATAAAAATATAGCACCAATATTATTGTAAATAAACAAGACGCAATACATATAAATAGTTGAATGCATATTTATTTAGATGCTCTCGGTGGAGATGGATATTTCCCCGAAATTCGATTTTAATAAAGGGATAGGGAGAAGCGATGGATATCGCTTTCTCTCTATTCCGTGCAAATTTTATTAACTAGCAATAATAATAATATTAATCGTAATATAATAATAGCAATAACAACAATAATAATAATAACGCCGACATAATAATAATAACAATAATAATGATAATAAATGTAACACAATGTTTAGCGAAATCTCGGAGAAGATGGATATTTCTCCGAATAAATTTTAACAATAAAATGAGTCAACGGGGTAAGCGATGGATATTACTTATTCCTCACTCCAATGTAAGCATTTATTATAAATAAATAAAATAGATAATTCGATACAACCATTATTATAAATAATTAAAATATGTAAGTAAAATATTCTATAACCCGGGAAGGGATGGATATTTCTTCCCTACTAATAATATACACATATAAACATAGTATCTGGGAAAGAGATAGATATTTCTTCCTAATCAATAATAAACACATATAAAAATATATTATTCGGGGTAGAGATGGATATTTCTTTCCTCAATTAAATACACAAAAATACTAGATAAATATAATTTTAGGAATGAGATGGATATCTCCAATAACCAAGGGGCGATGAAGAGGAAACGATACGGCGCTGAGCCCCCCCTAAAAAATAACATAATATTAATTTGATTTTACTTATTGCATTTATAGCAATGTATATATATTTTTGTTTGCATATAATATAGATGTAAATATCATGACATTGTATATATGTATTGAATATATGCATATAAGTAGTAGAGATTTGACTTTCTCTAGATACGAAGGTTAGGAACTGGATGGATCCTAATCTAAGTAACTGGGGTAAATAAATACGAATAATCGTAATAAGAAGTGATGGATATTACTCTCCTAATACGATTAGTCATATTTATAAAAATCAAATCCCATTCAAATAAAGGATATATATAGAAACGAGATGATGGATATTATCTCGACAAATATATATTCTATATTTGGATGTGTCTACCTAATATGATTTAGAGAATAAGGCGGATACCGATCTCTCTACTTGATATTAGGTAGACAATTAAATATGCATATATAATAATAATAAATATGTGATAAATATAAACCCAAAATTATTCTAATCACCTATAGAGTACCCTCTCTGAGGGGGGCTGTGGGGGTGTTCCGTCTTCCCCACACGTAAACGACGAACGAACCTGACGAATCTCTATGTGCCTTATCCTGGTTTCCTAGATTTCCGTAAAATATCTAGGTGGCGACTCCAACCCTTTCCCTCCCCGGAGGAAGGTCGTCAACAGTGGGCGAAGTGTTTTCTTTTTTCTCGATCTCGCGTTCTCGTGATCTCCCGATACTGTAGCTCGAGAGAATTAATCGCCGCCTGGGCTCCGATCGATCTTCTCCTCTCTCTCTCTCGATCATCTCTCTGGCGAGGTTGACGGTGGCAGGAGATGAAGTAATTTCTCTCTCGCCGAGCGATCTCGCGGTTTCTCGATTTGGCTGCTTCACCTTTCTTCAAGTCCTCTCCGATCGATCTGCCACCTCTTCCCCGACCAAGTCCCACTTGTTGGGTGGACGGCGGCAACGATTGTGACAGCCACAGCGGCCGATTGTCTCTCTTCCCCTTCTTGTAGACTGGTCGGTCATCTCTCAACCCTAAATTCTATCAGTTGCTCGATTAAAAGGTAATAGTGCTAATTTTTATAAATATCTGTTGGATTTGGGTATGATTTGGTGCAACAAATGGAATTAGGGTTTGGTTGACTGTTAGTGTTTCGATTGTATACTGTTGATGTTTCTGTTCTATACATTGTCGCTTGCAGTGTTGCTTATTACATACATGTTTATGTTCTACACATGGTGTTTCTGTTCTATACATGTTTCTGACCTATGCTGTTGGTGTTGTTATTCTATTCACTGTTGCTGCTTGTGTTCTTTTGTTAGATGAGGAGGAAAGACATGCATATGATTGTGAGTAGTGCCGCATATGCTGTGTTGCTTGCAGTGTTTGGAATCACATATTTGTTGCTAGCCGACGAAGCTAATAACATTCATAGAGAGCCGTCTACCTATCGGCGCTTGCATAGAACTGCTAATATCCGTCATATTCTCTATGGAAGTATGGACAGTTGTATTGCCTACTTGAGAATGAGCCCAAGGGCATTTTTGAATCTAGCACAAATGATGAGGGATATGAACTGCCTTAGAGATACAAGGCATGTCACGGTTGAGGAGCAACTTGCATATTTTTTGAACATTGTGGGACACAACCATATGAATAGGATCGTACGAACAATATTCTATAGATCCACTCGAACTGTGACTGTGTATGTTCGTCGAGTTCTTCGTGCCATAGACGGTTTGAAGCATTTATTTGTAAAGCAGCCAACAAGCACAAATGTTCACCCTAAAATAGCCGCAAATCGTAATTGGTATCCATACTTTAAGGTATGCCTTTGTTAATATTGACATTCAACTTTAAAATAAGCAATGCTCCACCTAATTTTGTTTCGGTTGTTGTAGGACTGTGTTGGTTTGATTGATGGTACACATGTTCCCACAATGGTCCCTATGCACCTCCAACCACGATTTCGTGAACGAAAGGGCCTAACGTAAAATATTTTGGCATGTTGTACTCCTGATATGGAGATCACCTACATATTGGCAGGATGGGAAGGATCCGCTAATGATTTTACGGTCCTTAAAGATGCATTAAGGCGTCCAAATGGATTAAAAGTCCCTGAAGGTGACAAATGAATATGTTGTGATAATAGGTTGAATTATATGTTTCATACATATACATAACTTGTATCGTGGAACTATAGGTAAATTTTATCTTGTTGATGCCGGTTACACAACGATGCCGGGTTTATTGCTCCATACAGGGGTACGCTATCACCTCAAGGAAATTGAAGGACGTACTCCTATGAACCCTAAAGAGTTGTTCAACTTTCGTCATTCCAGTTTGAGATCAACTATTGAAAGAACATTTGCATTGCTTAAGAATTGTTTCAACACAGTACAAAGCCAAAATACTCCCTTCCCATTCAAGTTGATATCGTGTTAGCTTGCGCTGTGCTACACAATTACATATTGGGTGTTGATCCAAGTGATTCCATTGTTAATAATATGGAATCAGTTGGTGAAGTTGAATACGACACCCAAAATTATAGCGCCCAACACGATAGTCAACAAATGAGTCAAAGCCAACAACGAGCGGCAAATCAAGAGTGGGTGGCTAGAAGGGATTTAATTGCACAAGAAATGTGGAACAACCGCTAATCATTTTATTAGAAGTTGTATAAGTTTATCTTTGGATATTATTCAAACTTTTCATGAGTTGTACGCAAACAATAGTTGTATAAACATTTGCCATTATTATTTGTTGCAATGAACCTTTCATGATGTGCTATACTTTGTAGCTTGCATTGGATCCACTATAGAAAATAGTGGAGATTCACAATAACAATCGTCGGAGACCGCCAAAGAAAAGGTCGTCCCCTAATCACCGTTGGACTACACAGCAAAGCCATGCTGTGATTAAGTTTTTGGTCGAGCAAGCTAATGTGGGCATGAAAGCCGAGAAGACGTTTAAGCCTCAGGCTTTCCATGCTGATGCTCGATATCTAAATTCGAAATTTCACCTGAACCTTTCTGATAGTCATGTAAAGAACCATTATAGGAGTCTAAAAGGCCGCCTCCGTGACATAAAGGAGGTAATGAAACAAAGTGGGGCAGGTTGGGATGATGCCACTAAAACTGTTACATTTGAAAGTGAGACGACTTCTGAGTTGTTCAAGGTATGTGAGTTATGATTATAACTTTAGACTTTCGTAGTTTAGTATGTGTTTAACCCAGTAATGTTTGTATAGGCAAAGCCAAAATTGAAACAATATATCAACCAGCCCATTGCTCTATACGATGAACTTGAGAAGATATGTGGGGATGATGATGCTGTTGGTGATTTTAGCAAGGATGTCTATTATGACTTTGGTGGGACTGCTAACATTGATGAAGTCCCAATGGATGCGAATGAAAATGATCCACCTATCCTTGATATTTCTACGCAGTGTTCGCCAAATCTTCAAGCAAATCTAGGTCCATCTACTACTGGTGCTGCTGAGAGAGCCGGAAAGTCCCGTGAGAAGTTGAGTAGTGAATTTGTTGATAAAATATTGATCGGATTGAAGGAAGTTGCTTCATCTATAAAGGAGTTAAAAGAGGACAAGATCGACCCCAAGATACTTCTAGATGCTATTTTAGAATTTCAGAATGAGTTTTCTGAAAATCAAATTGACATTTTATATGATCATTTGCTTAAGGAACCGGCAGTTGCTAGTGGCTTCTTAGCCCAGGCCTCCACAAATGAGGCGTAACTGTATGGTTAATTTCATCTTGCAAAGACCAACAACGTCAAGCCCGTCTATATGACTAAAGTGAATGCCTGTTAACTATTATGCCAATGCGATGATTGTTTGGCAAGCTGACTATCCTGCACAATTTTTTTGATAATTTTGTGAATGGTCGCAGGAACTACTGACTTGTGAAACATTTTGTTGCGTGTGATGCTGTATATATATCATGATAAATGTAGTATATGCTGGATCAGGTTCTGTGATGGCTACTGTTCTGTATAAGTTGTGCTTGGCTACATGTGCTAGCTACTGAGTGTTTGTTGTCTAATGGGTTTGTGCTGGCTACTGCTTATGTGCAGGTTATTGGTTCTGTGCTTGGCTAGTATGTGCTAGCTACTGCTTGTGTGCTTCAGTGCATGCTACTAGTTCTGTGCTATCAGATTGTTCTGTGGTGGCTTTTGAGTTTCTGCTGGCTACTACTTATGTGCAGGTTATTGAAATTCTGGTGGCTCAGGTTCTGCTGGCTGTGAGTATACTTACTAGCTGTGAGTATTTTATATCTAATGGCTGTGAGTTTATATGATGGATATGAGTATTTTATGTGATGGCTGTGAGTATTTTATATCTGGATATCATTATTTATATGCTGGTTGTGGCTATCAAAACTGACTGTGAGTATTTATATGCTGATTGTGAGTATTCCTGGTGGCTACTGAGTGTTTATATGCTGGATGTGAGTATTATATGCTGGTTCTGAACTATCAATACTGGTTGTGACTGTTATTATGTTGGATGTGAGTATTTATATACTTGATGTGGACTATCAATACTGGCTGAGTGATTTCATGCTAGCTTTGAACTATCAAATGCTAGCTGTGAGTATTTTTATGCTAGCAATGAGTATTTTTTATGCTGGCTGTGAGTTTATATGATGGCTTTGAGTATTTTATATTTGATGGCTATGAACTATAGCAATGCTGCATGTGAGTAATTTTCTGCTGGGTGTGGTATTTGTATGCTGGATATCAGTATTTATATGCTGGTTGTGACTATCAAAGCTGGCTGTGAGTATTTATATGCTGATTGTGAGTATTTCTGGTGGCTACTGAGTGTTTATATGCTGGATGTGAGTATTTATATGCTGGTTCTGGACTATCATTGCTGGTTGTGACTACTGTTATGTTGGATGTGAGTATTTACATACTTGATGTGGACTCTAAATGCTGGATGAGTGATTTTATGCTGGTTTTGAACTATCAAATGCTAGCTGTGAGTATTTTTATGCTAGATATGAGTATTTTTTATGTTGGTTATGACTATTTATAAATGCCCTATGATTACCTTTGCTCAATAACGTATGAGGGCATATATTTCGGATACTACACTACAACATTATAGTCACAGCCAGCATAAAAAATACTCAACAACCAGCATAAAAAATACTCACAGCCAGCATAAATAGTCAACAACTAGCATATCAGCTTGTTGGAGCGTAGAGGTGTTGGAATCTAGCTTGTTCCCGCTGTACCAGTGTTGGAGCATAACTGGTTCCCACCAAAGGTAACATATAAATCCGATGATGCGCTCTGAGCATAGCACTGAGGGTTAGATGGTGAAATAATCGAGTAAATTATATTGCACGGAAATATTGGAGCCTAACTTATTCCCACTGTATCAGTGTTGGAGTATAATAAGTTTCTATTCAAAATGCAAAAAATATCCCGATGATGTATGCTAATTATAGCACTGAGGGGTCGATGGTCAACGGAGTAAGGAGGGCATATTCAACAGCATAGTATTTTTTTTTTTTTTTCATGAGTATGTATATTTGATAATAAACTTTTGTAATGCAATATTTTTTTTTTCATAAGTACGTGTATATTTGATAATAAACATTTTGTATTCCATAAGTTGTGTTCAAATTTTAGCATACTATATATTGTGAATTGTTGTATTACGTAATATAAAAAAAAAGTTATATATAATAACATACATAGTATAATATAAATAAGTGAAATAATTAGAAATTTATATATAATATAATATATAAATTAATAAGTAATATAATTAAATATATATTATATGTAAAATATAATATAATACTATATATTAGTTAAACATTATATAGTATAATATATAAGTAATATAATATAATATATAAGTATATAATATACTTAAAGATATAATATAATATAATATAGTATAATATATGATATTATATAAAGTCATATAATATAATTCAAAATATAATATAATATAGTATAATATATTATATTATATATCATACAATATAATATAATATATCATATCATATAATACAATATATTATTTATATATTTTAAATTTAATACGTTTACAATTTAATTCACTTCCAATGCCAAGTAAACAATAAAACTGTCTTCCAGCTTCACTTCCAACCCCAAGTAAACAAAGAAACTAGTTTTCAGCCCTCACTTCATAACTCAAAGTAAACAAAGAAATTCAAAACACTACTTCTCAGCCACTTCTCAGTTCTCACAATTCACTCATTTCTCACTTCTCACTTCTCACTGTTCCGCACGAAGTAAACAGCCCCTATAAGACCATGGAATTTAGGCAACAAGTGAATTAAACTAGATTTAAGCTCGAATGGAACATCCAAATCAATATATTGAATACACAACGGTTGTTGGTTAAAATCAGGAGAAGCCAATTCCTTTAATATCCTATTATTTTTAGCGATGACTTCTTCCTCTTCAGAACCTCTGTAACAACTTTCAGAAATAACTTCAAGAGTTATGGTAACACTAGATGAAGGAACAATAGCTTGCTCTCGATTTTGTCGAACTTCTTTCCTAAACTTACGAGCAGTACGTTCAATCTCCGGATCAAAATGTAGCTCACCTGTATGGATAGATCGAGTCATAAACTATAAATACAATAGAAAACACAGTTAACAACAAAATAAAGTATATAAATAAATAAATAAATAAAAATAAAGGAACAATAAGAAATAACCAGAATATAAAAAATAATCAGAATGCATTCTCGGGCAACGGTGCCAAAATTTGGTTGCTTGTCGTATGCACTAAATTAATTATTTATTTTCTTACGAAACTGTAGCTAGGGTAAGCAAGACAGAGAATGATTCGATGAATAGTTATGATCTAATTAAAATATAAACTATAGATGATTAAATTCCTAAATGTAGCGATAAAACAGTAAATGGGTTTTGGCTATGATAAATTCTATACTGAACTAAGAAATAGAATATTAGCAAAATGAAAACCAATTAAATGAAATTCTAGTTCTTGGTTCAATTTCCACCTACATATGCAATTAACATAACCAACTGTAACGTAGTTCTAGTTCATTTTGGAATTGCTGACCCTAGGAAACAACAAGCTCTGTTTTTCAAATATTTCCTTAAATCATCACAACTAAAGTAAGCACTTCAATTAGATTCTAATCTATGAACAACATCGAATAAGCTCTCGATATTTAATTCAGCAGCAGCATTAAGTATGAGGAAAAGCAAGTCAATTTAAGCAACAATCACCAAGTTCAGATTGTTTAACTCAAGTAAAGTTATTCATAATGACAAATGAAAATTTGTCCATAATCATTTATTACAATTTGCTACTTACTGATTAGAAATTAGACAAATACGTATCACAATTTCTAGATCTAGAAAATGAATTTCTGTCTAAACAATTCAATAGACTTTTACCAAATCATTCAAACAGAAATAAAATTAAATACATAATAACATAACCAATTCCACTACGAATCGAAAGAACAACGCTACTAAGAGTCGGTTACACCAATGACATGAATGTAAGCTTCAAAATCCCCTTGAACTGAAGGAGAAAATTAGCCAAATATGTTCATCTTCCACCTACAGATGAACCCAATTATTTGTTTCTTTTTATTTATTTTTTTCCCAAAAAGATGATCCCCCTAGTCACTCCATCGTACCTTTTTTAAGGAATCTTCGATGTTCCTCCTCAGCCAAGGACGGCTACCTCGTTTTCCTATACTCTCTCCTTGATTCAAGACTTCTAAAACAGTCATATCTTTACATAATAGGGCATCGAATCAGTTTGGCCGCATGAAATGGAATTTCAGAGTAGAAAACAATCTTGTTTGGATTTGGGCTCTTCACAAAAGTTATAGCCTCACTTGTAAGCTTTCCAGCGCATCTTGAATCATCTCAATTGAACTTTTATAACTCAAGTTATGGCCCAATTACTGAACTGGGCCCAAATTGTGACGTAATTGATTCTTCTGGTTGTACATATGCTCCACTTTAATTAACATGCTTCCATTCATTTCCTTGTTTACAAAATATATGAATCAGCTTCTGTTAATCACAAAATATTTCATAAAATTAATACAAATGTATTTGAAAAATATCAATAATTGAAAACTTGTCAATGGACATTAAAAATTCTTGTATGCAAGATATTTAATAACATCCAAATATATTATATTTGCCCGCTATCTTGAATTTGTTATTTCCTGAAAATTGTTTAACTTATGGTTATAATTTGGTGTAATCATTATCCCAGCTGCTTTCAATGTTGGTTGTTTTAAGATGCTCATTTATATGATTTTAAGTAGCTCACAGATTCTGAGTTCTGTAAAGATTGTTATAACAGAGATAATGCTTAGAAGTGTAAAGTTTTCTCATATTTTTGCTGCAGGGGTATCTGTGGATGTATTATAGAAACTTAACTATCTTTCATTTTGACATGAATAATCTAGTGAATTTGGTGTATAGGATCTCTGTTTTATATATACAGGAAAGAAGGTTTGGTGTATTACTCGGCAGCCGTAATATCATTATAGATACAAATAGAAAGTAGGCTGCAATATCTGATTGCGTTAATTGTATATTAGCCATTCTTTTGAAATATCCTGTTAATAGCCCTAGGTTTGTATGATAATATCATTTGTCTTAATTTCATCTTAGGTTTTTATTAAAAAAAAAAAGGCCAAAATTAGTAAATGCCCCTCTACTATCGACTTTTAGGCATTCATACCCTTCAACTTATTTTTGGATCTTTCATGCCCTTCTACTTTAAATTGAGGAATGCGATACCCTTATTCGATTAATTAGACTAACACGTCACTAATCTCGCTGATGTGGCACCAATTAAGATTTTTTAAATAATTTTTATTATTTTTTAAATATTAGTATGTGTATTTTGGTAATTTGAGTATTAAAATTAAATTTAGTTAAAAATTACGCCGGACCACCGCCGGCCGTCCCCCGCGCCGCTCCTCCCTTCGTCGTTGCTGCCGCCGCTGTTGCCGTCTTCGTTGCTACCGTTGCTGGTGCTGGTGCTGCTGCTGCCGTTGTGCCGGACCGGAAGGGAGCACGGAGAGGGAGAGGGAGATCGGCGGCTGCGGTGGCGATAGCGTAGTGCGGTAGGGGCAACGGCAGGGTGCGGGGAGGAAGACCTGAGAGGGAGCACGGAGAGGGAGATCGACAGTGGCAGGGGAGATAGCGTAGTGCAGTAGGGGCAGCGCGTGCGGAGGCGGGTGCGGGTGAGGGCGGGTGCGAGTGCGGGCGAGGGCGGTAGCACGGTGCGTACGGAGGCGGGTGCGAGTGCGGGCGAGGAAGACCGGAGAGGGAGCACGGAGAGGGAGAGGGAGATAGGCAGCAGCACGGGCGGTAGCGCGGTGCGGTAGAGGCCGCTCTTGCGGAGGCGGGTGCGGGCGACGAAGACCAGCGCCGACGCAGGCGGTCCGATGGAACAACACAAGCAGCGGCAGCACCAGCGGCGGCAGCAATAGCTAGGGCAGCAGCAGCACCAACAGCAACGACGATGGCAGCAGCAGCACCAGCAGCGGCAACCGGCAGAGGAAGGGGCGGCAACCGGCGGAGGGAGGGGCGGCCCGGCGGGCGGCCGACTGCGGTCCGGCGCAATTATGAGTCAATTTAATTTAAATACACAAATTATCAAAATACCCATTCTAATATTAAAAAATAATAAAAATATAATAATAAATATTTAAAAAATCTTAATTGGTGCCACTTAGTGATATGTTAGTCTAATTAATCGAATAAGGGCATCGCGTTCCTCAAATTAAAGTAGAAGGATATGAAAGATCCAAAAATAAGTTAAAGAATATAAATGCCTAAAAGTGGATAGTAGAGGGGCATTTACTAAATTTTTGCCAAAAAAAAAAAAAACAAAATCATCTCGGGTCGGATTCAGATCGGATTCGGGTAAGAAAGGTCTGGTCGAATTCGGGTCGGGTTTTGGATATATATATATATATATATATATAGTCGGGTTGGATTCGGGGTGAGTCAAACCCGATCCGATACGGCCGTTGCCATTCCAAAGCCGCAGCGCGTTCTCGCTCTCTCTCATTCTCACTTCATCTGTTAATCGCGCCGCCTGTGGCTTATTTCTCTCCTTCATCCGTTAATCGCGCTGCCTCTAGCTTCTCTCTCCCCTTCATCCCTAATCGCGCTGCCTCCGGCTTGCAAGGTACGTATACTGCCAATTGCGCCGCCGTGTTGATGCACCCTAATCTAAACCCTAGACCACAGCGGGGGGCGGCTGCCCCCGCTAGCGCCCCCTTGGGTCCGTCCCTAGAATTATTCATTTTTTTATTGTAAGTTTTTATTTCTTACAGAAGTACAACTAATAGATTTCTGCTTTCTATTTCATCTTCAGCACAAGCTCAAAATTCTAGAGCTGTAGTCGACAGCGCAAGACTGGCCATGACGTTTACGGCTAAGCGACTAAAGAAATCAATTTTTCCATATGTAAATTTCCTAGCAGTGATGAAACTGCGGGACGCGTATCTAAGACAACAGTCACTTTCTATTTCTATTCTTGAATATGCCTTGAAGAAAAATGTTGTGCCAGTGGTAACTTTTGGTTGCGATTAAAAGCAATTCTTTCTATCAGATTTTCTTAATGATAATCCTAGTTTACAATTTGAATTTCTGCAATTAAGGTTATGGATAAAACAAAGCCCAGCACTTTCAGTGAAGCTAAAAAAATGTTTTCAAAAATGATTTCCGAAGCTGCCACTGCCAACATAACCGACGAGGTATCCAAGTTTTTAACTGGTTATCTATTTATGGCTTATAAGCATTTGGTGTTAGAGCTAATGCATTTTATTTGTCTGTTACGATTATACCCAACTCTTGTTAGCAGCACATTATATTTGTACTTGCAGGAAGTACAAGAATTGAGTAAGATGTGCAGAAGGCGAAGTAATCAGAGTATTACTTTATCAACTAAGATAGAGGAACTCCAGGATCAATTTACAAAAAAGTTTAACCTGACTATTCCACTGGTACATTCTGTTCTTCTGCATTCATGCATTTCCATTTTTGAGATTATTATACTAAAAAGCTGGTTTACTTGTATTATGATTTTAGGAATGCTAAACTACTCGTACCACAAGCAACATTGATGATTTAGTTCTTTCTTTCTTTTTTTTTCAACTTTCATGCATAAGCTTCATTTCATGACTTCAAGGCTTAATTTGACACTTATTATTTTCTTATCTAATCTGATCTTTTTTGGTTAATAAAGCCACATTGGGGATCTCCTTACGAGGACATTGAATCAGCGTACGAGGTATGTTGAGACTATACATTCAAATTTGAAGTTATAACCGTATAGCATGTCTTCGCTTTATTTTTATGTTGTGGTGTGGTCCGCTATATTATGGAGTTAGATATAGTAGATCTTTCAGTTTAGTCCTCTGTTTGATATAATGTGCATAGAATTTTGGTTGGATTCACTAATATATATATATATATATATATTAGGAACCTTCTAATGTTTGATAAGTCTGTCCTTTCCATTTGATTCATGAATACAGGATATGATTTTGCTTCTGCCCACACTCCCCTTCTCTCTTCTCTTCCCACTTTGTCTTCCTATTCTATAAGGAAGGTTGGTTGATGACCAACTGAAGCTGCAAACTTTAGACATTCCTTGTATATTGTTTGTATGTCATGATATATTATTGCTACATGGACAGGTAGCCTTTTATGATAATTTGTCGATTGATTTCTTTCTCATACATTGTCTTTTGTATATTTGCTGTTTCTTTCTAATGCATTGCTGGCCCAAACCCGTAGTGTTCATCAACAAAGCTCTAGTCATATTTTCAAGAATCACTGGATGTCAGTGCAAAATTAGGGGTTAGGACAAATTATTATTTTATTGAATTAGCAAAGTATTTCGTAGTCAATAGTTGGTAGATATTCCATGTCCTTGTTTTCCTCCTCCAGATATTACTTTCCTTTCTTTTCAGGTGACTATTGAACGAGAGATGGATGAATATAACAAGATGTACGAATCCTTAATAACTGATTTGCCCGACTTGAATATTAGTAATGTAATTTTCTTTACCATTTTAAAGATCTTTGTCTATCATCTGGATTTGTATGCCAATCTTGCCTAGCTAATGTGCAGGCTTCTGATGCTAGCGTTGACTTTATAATGAAAAAATTTTTCAAGTTAGATGAGGCCACAGTACGTCGGGTATTAGATGTAAGCTTTTGATTTGACATATTAGTTTATTTCTTTTACCTGGAGAGCCATTTATCTTTATGCTTTCAATCTGCAGGAGTGGGTTGCTTTCAAAAGAGATTTGCATCTTGCTATGGAGAAATTTGATTTCACTCTATTTCTCTTGGATAATAAATATGATCTTGTAAGTTGTCATTGCAGCTTAACTTACCACTGTAGAAAGTTTGTTTTGGTTAACTTTTATCAATTGACATTTTGCTTGATTGGCTTGTGGCTAGATTTTCAAAGGTGATTATGAAGGATTGGCAAATGTTGTCCGCTCTGATGAAGAGATGCTTGCCAAAAATCATCGCGAGGAAGCAGTTTCTGTATTATTCTGTCTTTCATTTGTTTAACATTTTATTTAGATTTTAAAGATGCTATGATTGTAGTTACTTCATAGAAAACTTGCTTCCAGGAATTGTTGCAGAATTGGAAGTATTATAAGTTCAAGGTTAAGTCTAGCTATCTTTTGTTTCTTTCTTATTTGTAGTTTCGTAGCCATTATGTTGATGGAAGTAATTTTTAGGGTTCGTCAAAAAAGAAGGTGAAGTCTTTTAAAGAAAGGATTCAACAAGAGAAGAAGTACCAATATGAAGAAAGGATGCGTGTATGACTTTTTTGGTCTACTTTCTTTTGATGGTTCTTAACAAGCTTGAATTATTTCTTTTTCTTGTCTGATTTGCTTGTAGGTGTGGAAAGCTAAACCGTTTCTCCGGGAATTCTACAGGTAATTGTTGCTGTAGAATATCAATGAACTTAAAAATCACATTTTTGAAACTTTTTGAGTTTAGTCGTTGGATATGTCTTGTAAATGAGTTTGGTCACATATTTAAAACTTTATGAATTTCTCATTTGAGGTATATCACCTAAAGCTGAACATGTCGCAAGGTGAATATGAGCATTGAGGCACCTTATGCAGCAAAATAAATGCGATTGAATTGTGCCTAGCATCCATCCTTCAATTTTTGTTACATTATATTGTAAGTTCTTCTCCTGGGCACGGTAGGGCTCATAACTAGGATGTTTGTTGCTGTTGTGCGTTGTAGTTCTTCTAACTCAGAATTTCTTGCGGATACGGATGAGCTTCTGGATGAGGATGCTTCAAGCGCAATTCCTGAAGGCGTAAAATTGCTGGATTATAATGCATCTCCAAGTGCTACCCCCAAAGGCCTGCTGCTCATTCTTGAGCCATAACATCTTCAAGCCAAAGATGTATTGTTGAAACAAGGCTCCATGTTGGTGGTGGTTGTTATCTTATATATGGTATATCATTCTGCATTAGAAAGTTGTCAGCGCATGAAGTTTGTTTGTTGTCCTTACTGAACAAGCTGTAATCGTTTATAGCCTGGATGATTATTTTGGCTTATTTATTCGTTTAATGTGTATGACTTTTACCTGTCTTTGTGATTATGGTTATGTTCTTTGTTGAACAATTTCAGCCATTTTGTTTGATGTACTACGAGCCCCTACTTTTTGCCCTTGATAAAAGAAAATACCCTACAGCTGCCCAATTTGCCTTGATTTAAATGGTTACGTAA
Organism: Xerophyta viscosa; assembly: GCA_002076135.1. Taxonomy (NCBI): domain Eukaryota; kingdom Viridiplantae; phylum Streptophyta; class Magnoliopsida; order Pandanales; family Velloziaceae; genus Xerophyta; species Xerophyta viscosa. The sequence goes on from MJHO01000001.1 coordinate 446,384, forward strand.
TGTGCTGTCCGATTCTACCAACTGTTAGTGAATATTTCTCAATAATATTTTACCATTTACTCTAAGGCTCTCTTAGGCGTTCTCAAGTATTTTCAGGTGTTCCCAGTTCGGAGTGTTTCCACTAGTCTTTTATTTAATTTATGTTCCCAATTTTTTTAGTGTTCATAGGCATTCATAGTTGTTTGTAAGTATTATTAGATGTTCTTCTCTGTTTTTTTTTTTTTTTTTTTTTTCATATGTTACAAATCTTGCGTATTTTAATACTTTCGTGGATATTCGGGAGTGTTCTTAGGGTTTTTTTTTTTAATCTTAATTTGTGTTCTTATGTGTTCGCAGATGTTTGTAGATATTCTTTTGTGCCCATTGCTGTTATTGTATGTTGGCATGTGTATTTTGGTGTTCGTGAATTTTTGCAGGTGTTCGAAGGAGAAGTAGATGTGACTATTTATTTGTAATTGTTCATGACCATTTTTTTATTTAATTGTACATGTCATTCATATAATGTACTTGTACATGTCATTTGTTAGTTACTTGTATATATACATTTAATTGTATCAGTAGATTCCTTTGTTCATAGCTTAACAAATATGTTTGTATATAACCGCTGTTGTTCATTTGTGTTTGTGTATGTATATACGTGTTCGTAGTTGTTTCTAATTATTCCTACATATTCGTTTGTGCTTGAATATGTATGTAGGTGTTTGTAAGTGTCACAGGTATTCGTATGTGCTTGAATATGTACGCAGGTGTTCGTATATGTCGTATGTATTCGTATGTGCTTAAATATGTACGTAGGTGTTCTAAGATATTCGTATGTGTTCTTAGGTACTTGTAGATGGTCGTAGATATTCATATGTTATTGTATATGTTTGTATATTTTTGCAGGCGTTTGTGGGTATTCGTAGATTTTTGTTCTTAGGTGTTCACAAATGTTCGTAAGTTCTATGTGTTCATAAAATAAGAAATAATTACATATTTTTAACATTAGTGACGGAATGTACACTTTCATTATGTCTTAATATGAAATTTATAACTGCGTAAGAGATAGGCTTGGTGCTATTTTATGTCTTAAGATAAATTTGTTATAAAATAACATATACTCTGTGTAATAATGAAATAACAATTGTAACTTAAAGCAAAAAGGGGGTTTTATAGCTTATAGTATTTCAATTAAAGCAAATTTAAATTTTATATAATAATTATCATAATATTTAAATACTTCATATTCTATATGAAGTTATAAAACCGTCTCTTTTTTTCTCCACCTCACCTTTTTTTTTTCTCTCTCCATCAGTTAAAAATATGTTTTCTCATTCAAATACTGCGAAATTTTAATGAGTACAGTTATAATTTTTACATTTAATTAGTTATTGTTTAGCACATAGATCTGGATGTATCGTCCGCTAATATATATTAGCGGACGATACATCCACAATTTTGGAATTAAGATATATATTAGCGGACGATACATCCACAATTTTGGAATTAAGAATATGAAATTTAAGCTTAATAGGTATGAAATGGACTAATGATCATAAATGGATTAGTTGGCCGAATTATGTATTACCGGTCCGAACAATGCTGATCCGACCCACTAACCTGCTGTGGGATTTAAGTCCAGATTCGTGTCCTTTTTGCAGTCGATTCAATTTTGGCCTAGCCAAGTAAACAGTGCTCGACCAGGATACAACTAAACTAATTTAATAAACCAGCTTTTTTTCTTAACTAAAAACCTTCCAATAAAAATAATGCATAATAGATTCATATGTTAAATAAATTATATTGCTCGAAAATGCTCGAAAAATTAATTCCAAAATTTTATTTTAATTTATTTTTTGCCAATTCTTATTTGGAATCAGCCCGGCAACATTAGGCTTTGCAGACTATCTGCAACTGAGCAACTACCAACCCTCATGCTGCTGTTCCAGCCAAAACATGTGGGATTAATTCTTAAATTCGGAAAGCAACCAGCCATTCAGACGATTAGAAAAACAGAAAAAAGGGGCCCATGACAAGGATCAACATCTTCATCACGTACATTCTCCAAGGAAGCGCACAGAAAGTCACCCTAGAACGATGACAGCTGCTCCATCGCTCGCCTACCTCGCTCGCGCCATCTGTAAACGATTGCTTATTTTTTTCCTATTTTTAAGGTCTTATAAACAGTCAGAGCCCACTCCGAGAAAGCCGACACTTTTTTATTTTAATATTTTCCCTGCATATATCAATCGTAGCTCAAATCTTCTCTACTAGTGTGAAGAATTCTCTGTAAATGTTGATGAAGATGATACTTCTTCGATTTTTTCAACTCTGGTTCATTTTTTTGTGGTTGTTTGAGCTCAGTGGTGGTAGTACCAGCACCATCTCAAGAGATGACTTTCCGGAAGACTTCATTTTTGGTGCAGGAACTTCTGCTTATCAGGTCTGTACTGTAGATCTTCACTGCTTGAAAACTTTTAGGTGGATACAAGCATAGATAATTATTCTACTACTTTTGTTTAAATAAATATATAAGATATTATTTATAAGTACATAGATTATAGATGTAGATGTATATAACACGAAAGGATACAACTTATGATAGTAAAATTTGATGTTGATTTCTTAAATTTGCAAATAGCACAAGAAACTAGGTTTAATTATAGGAGAATCACATGGTTTTGATTTTATATAAATTGACCATTTTATCAAGAGAAATTTTCTCTTATCGTGAAGTTTATGGATTGAGTTGGTAGAATGTCAAAATAAAATTTACTCCTATCAATCTTCCTAACAAAGTTCATAATGAATTGACTTTTAGAATTAATAGATAGATAGGAAGATATGATGAAATAGTGATTAACTTTGTTAAAATAATTTTTTTTAATACAAAAACTATAAAGGGCCGAATTCCATCATAGGACAATAGTAACTCTTGTTTTCAATTGTAAATGTACTATTCATGTAGTATATACCCGTTGACTTAGAAGGCCAGAATTTGTAATTTATTGGAATAGTTCTCCGCTTTTCCACTGTTCATAGCAATGTTTCCTACACTGTTTTAAGGGTTAGAGTTCTAGTGTATAGTAATAACAGAGAAACTATACAAATCATCTTCTGGAAATCTAAACTCAGTTTCAAGGACAGGGACCCTATTAAACACACACACGTGTGTGTGCAAGTCTGTGTGTGTGTATGTGTTGTGTTTCATTTTACATATAGCTTTGACCGACTAAGAAATTTTTTTTAATCTTTCTATTGACACTCTATTTAAAGCTTAAGTTCATAGTAGAAATACGGTTATGTTATTTGTCATTTTCATAGCATGTTCTCTCTGGCATAAGCTCTTTTTTCTTATATAGCTCTGTGCGTAGACAGATACTAGCAGTATTCTTCTTTCACGATCAAATAGTTTTTAGTAAATGGGGCTAGCACGAAATCAAACTTATGTTGCCTGCTCTATTATATTGACATAACCAGCTGTATGAAAAGTTTAAGCCGTAGATTTACGGTTATGTTACTTATTATTGCTGTAACACCATCTAAGACCTGCATAAAAAGTTGTTTATGTTGGTTTAGCAACCAATGAGCGAAAAGCTATGGTGGAAAAGTTGTAGTAAACAAGAATTTGAATAGGTTCTACTCTGGCTTAAAGTAAGGATGATCATATGCATGCAGGTTGAGGGTGCTGCTGCCGAGGATGGGAGGACGCCTAGCATTTGGGACACCTTTGCTCACACTGGTTTCTTATACCTTCATGTTTTTACTATTTGACATAATAACTTTCTCTTTTTCTCATTTTACTTCTATAAGCTTTTTACTGACTGTTATGTGTGTATATTGAAGTTTTTTGTCACACTTGGAAATTGTTCAAGTACTATGTGCTAACTAATATACTTACACCTGTGAGTCAGTTTGTGCAAATCGCTAAGTTTGAGTTAATGTTTGTCTCCACGTACAGGGAGACTGGGTTTCCTCAACTGAGTCTGCATGAACCATCAAAGTGAGGGTCTAAAATTGAAATAGATATCTACACTTCTCAACTGCAGTAGTTTGATCTACCGGGATACTTCTAAGTTCTAAATGCGTTAGTAGTATTTTTCAATAAATGCAATATGTAGCATCATCTCGAATTCCTCTAACTTTAGTTGCTAGCTAGTATTTGATTCATCATATCCTGATGTTGATCAAACTGCAGTGTTCAGTGTAGTTATAGGTGAAAGGGACAATAAGTGTTCTTTTCGGAAAAAGGGGTAAATATTCTTGGCAACTTCACTAGTAAAATGTGATGGTCAACTATGCTAACTCCACTATCATAATTGGTCTTATTCAAGCAGTTGCATAACTGGGATACTGTAAGGTAAATCATGTTAAGTAGATATTTATGTATATGTTTTGATCTTTACCAACTTTAACTAGAATCATACTTTAGACTGTATAAGTTTGTAAGCAAATTAGTAAGCGTATACAGTTGGCAATTTCATCAGATACTGGAATCACATAGCTCTGCCAAAGTTCTGTGTTTCTGAATATCACTTCTACATTGTTTCATACCATAATTACTTGCAGGGGAAGAATTTTCGTTTAGATTAAAATTTTTTAGTAGTTAGCTGTCTATTATTGCTAATTTAATGGGACATTTCTTGCAGAGTATGGAGATTTAACTGCTGATGGATACCATAAGTACAAGGTAAGAATGCTTTGTGCAATTACAGCTCTATTAAATTGCAGGAGTTTTATTTTTAAAAAAAGAAAACCCTTGATTTGCTTGTGCATTTGTCTCAAAATGTTGTGCTGAGATTTAAATTCAAAGGGTAAAGCTTGGAGTATAAAATTTTGCTGTACATCTTGTTAAACTATGATATGCAAATGTAGAACTTATGAAGAAGCAATGGTGACTTTGTTGTCTAATTTCCATTATGAGCATCTCCATTAGCAAAATCTTTCTACATATTGATCTGGTAATACGGTTGATTGTTTTTTTCAAATAGAATGATGAGAAGTGTAGATATCTATTTAATTTTGTGTCGTATGAATTTCTAACTGTACTATTATGTAGTTCAGTACTCTTTAAAGGCTGGATTGCAAGTTACAACTAAGGCTTTATTTAGTAGGTTTTCCTTCTCTTGTAGGAAGACGTGAAGCTCATGGAGGATATGGGATTAGATTCTTACAGATTTTCTATCTCATGGTCAAGGCTGATTCCCAGTATGATCACAACCAGAAAGAAATCCTATCTATTGCTTATGACTACTTAAAGATACAAATTCTTGAATCCTTCTCATGTGTGGAATGTTTATAAACGCAGATGGAAGAGGAGCAATAAACCCTAAGGGTTTAGAATATTACAACAAGCTCATCAACGAGTTACTTAGCCATGGTATGGTCCAATACAAGTTTAGTAATTTTCTTTGTAATAGATGCAGGCCAGCTTTATTTCGATAGCAATATGTTTTGTATGGAGTTCCTTTGAATTAAGAAAGAGTTTTTTTTGTTTGTGCCGGCACTTGCAGGAATTGAACCACATGTCACTTTAGTCCATTTTGATCTTCCTCAAATTCTTGAAGACGAGTATGGAGGATGGTTGAGCCCAAAAATTTTGTAAATTCTGAATGCTCATGAAGAGTCTTTTCCTTAATAAGCTAGTGCTAGATCCTAAGAAGTAAATCGAATAAAGACAAAGAAACTGTAGCCCTATTTCCTCGGAGCGAAGAAAAGTACTGGATGAAAAAAGTCTGGTAACTTGGGAGGAATCATAAGCTTGCTAGTTTGTTAAACATTAGATCCTTACTTTTATGCATTAGTTTGACTCTTCGATTTAAATAGGTCTGTCTTTCAACAACGTCTGCTAGATGATTTTAAAAATCTAAGGCAGGACCAGTACCGCTACCCTGTGTACATGGTAAGAGGAGTCTAATGTATGCCAAGTCGGAGCAGCATTTACATGATCCGACTTTGTGAATTGTATTCCATGAATTACTGAAATCTGGATTTTTTTTTTCTTTTTACATGTAGCTTTGTTGTAGTAGTTTGACAAGAACATGTTTAGCATCTGCTACTTCATAATAGACTCAAACATGACTTGAACTTTCGTGTACAATGCTATTTTATACTTGGCATTAATTTGTTTTACCTCTGAATTATGAGCTTATTTAACTGGCTTTTAGTAAAAGTATCTTTATTTCTTACTAGAATCATTACATAAATTCTAACATGAATGTTAACGTATAGAAAACATATAGTTTTTCGGAAAACCTCTTGGTAGTGCGGAAGTGGATCTGTGCTCTCGCTATCTCCGGTGCTCCTTGGTCCGTTAGTTCCTCCCATAATCTCGCTGTCTCAGAGGGCGGCTACTAGAGTCGTCATCACAGTATTCTCTAGACTTTTGGGTTTGTGACAATCTCACAGATTCATCAAAAACAGGCTGACCCAATGGGTCAAAGTATATATTTAACATTAATCCCATAAGGACATATATGAGAGCTTATTACATTAGGAAATAACCTAATGTAGTAGCATAACAAATATATTAGCTTACATAGGCACAACCTAATATGTAGATATCCAAATATGCTAACACTTACATACACATCGCATGTCTTAATGGTGTGGTTGGCGCTTAAGTGAAATACGAGTGGCTGTTTATAGATATGAATGAGACACTATTACCTCTAAAATCGCACTCTGGAGGTGTAGACAATTTTGTTTGGTCCTGTTAGTATTTGATTTATCACACTTCGTTCAAACCGAAGAAAGAAAATCATTCTATGAAGCAAAATGGTATATAAGCATATTAAGATACGTTGTAAATTATGCAGTCATGTCTTGTTTAATATGATGATTTACTTTGGTATTATTTATTGAGAAATGATTTACTCATGTATTATTATGATGCTTCAGGGATGACTTTACGGCATATGCTGATGTTTGTTTTCGTGAATTTGGGGACCGTGTTCCACGTTGGACTACAATAAATGAGGCTAACATAGTTGCTTGGGGTGGTTATGATGAAGGTATATTTCCGCCGGCTAGGTGTTCTAGTCCATTTGGTGTCAATTGTTCAAGTGGAGACTCAGTACATGAACCTTACATTGTTGCCCATCATTGCTTACTAGCACATAGTTCAGCTGCTTCGTTGTACAAAAGGAAGTACCTGGTAAGGATCTCTTGAAGGGCTTATGTCATTTAAAGTAATAACGATAATCACATCGGAAAAGAGAAATATCATTCAAAAAAGAAAAAGGACAATTAAAGAGAGAAAAATTTGCTGCGAGGAGAACGGGCAGTTTTCTTTTGGTTTTAGTACTCACTTCATTATTAGAAAATAAGGTAGCATTACACAAGAACATCATCTGCCTTCTATATGAAGCAATTATTCACAATAAGACTGAAGATTTATCCTGGTTTGAAGGTTTCTTTCATGAGTAACAACGTCGCCATCTAAATATACCTGCCAAGTGAAACTTTTTGCACTTTAAAAGTAGCTTGTCCCTAGATTTCTTTTTCCATCGGAATTGTTAAAACCTTCGCAATATGTTGTCTATGCAAAAACACTCCTGCATGATCAAATTTATAATCAGAAAATACTTTGTCAATGTTCTATTGGGTGGAGAAAACGGACCTTTTAGTCCACGCTGTTTTGATGCAGGCTAAGCAACAAGGCATTATAGGACTGAATATCTTAACATTTTGTTTTTCACCTGTCACTAATTCAACAAAGGATATCAATGCAACCGAAAGGGCAAAAGACTTCTATATAGGCTGGTAAAAGCTCTACAAGTTCCTTTTCTTTTGTCGAGATAAAAGTACTACAAGTTATTGGATTAAATGTTTTTACAGGTTTGTTAAACCATTGGTACATGGAGACTATCCCAAGACAATGAGGAAACTTTGTGGTCAGAAGCTGCCGAAGTTTACTCCGAATCAATCCAAAGAGTTAATGGCTTCCTTTGATTTCATAGGTGTAAATTACTACTATGTTTTATATGTGGAGGACCAACCTAATACCAAGCCAGTTAACCAAAGAGACTTTGATAGTGACATGTTTGCGCTACTCAAAGGTGGTTTACTTTTGAACTACTATTTATAAACCTTTTTTAGTAATTACAATTTGCAAAGACTGCATGCTTTTTAGTGCATTTTTTCTTTCCTATTGGAGGCAATTATCTCATTTTTATCTCCATTCATCTTTAGCTAGTAGGTAATTTGGTGTTAAACTCACAAATAACAAAATAAAAAGATGCGTAAAAAAACCTTGATACCACACTGATGATTTAAATCTCCAATTACGAAGTAAATTCTTTGGTGACACAAAAATAAATCAGTAATAATTTAGATGCTTATGAGTAAATTATGAATTTGTCATTGATCCATATACTGAAATTTCCAATAAGGCTTACTAAGCCTTATAGCATAGATGCTAACTTTTATTTGCAACTATTGCAAACTCTAAAATATCTCACTGTTTCTGAAATGAATTGCAGGAACTCTTCCTGGAAAGTCTATGGCTGAGGTAGGTTGTCAGGAAACGAAAAAGAAAATAAGTTAACTGTCGCAAACTATCGAAGCCACAGCTAACTAGTTACGGATCTTCCAGGTTGACACTTCGCCTAATGGACTGGAATATGTGCTAGACTATTTCAAGAAAGACTACGGAAATCCTACCATCTACATCCAAGAAAATGGTAATCAGCTCTGCCTGTGCTCCAAAGTAATACTATTAACTATTTCGATAAATGGGAGATATATGTGCATCTTTCACTTTGCTGTATATGATTTAGTTCCGTAAGCTTCATTGCACCAACAAATTGTAACATATAACTTCTGAATCTGAAACAAGTGAATATATAGATTTGAAACATGCTGTTAATCAACATGTAATCAGGTTATATGATGGATCAGAATAGTTCGTTGAATGACACTCTGAGGGTTGACTATATAAGGGGTCATTTAAAAAGTCTGCTTGCTGCATTAAGGTATCACTACCGCTGTGTGTCCTTCTAAAGCCTCACTATGACAACATTTTCTACTATTTTCTATTTGATTATTTTAAGGATTTAGTGGTACTCGTATTTCTTGAACTTATGTCCAGAAATGGGTCGAACACAAAAGGTTACTTCGCCTGGTCATTTATGGATGTTTTTGAGCTTTTTGGAGGTTATAAGTCTACATTTGGCCTATACTTTGTGGATTTCAATGACAAGGAACGGAAGCGATACCCAAAATTCTCTGCATGCTGGTACTCCAACTTCCTGAACAGGCGAGGAGACTTTATTTACTCCCATAACATTTCATCGTGTGCATCTTCTTTCTCCGCCGCTGCCATTTAGCTTGGTTTCGGAATACTAGTCTATGAAAATAATATGTAAGATCTACTTTTTTTTGTAAGAATTCAGTAGGGTGATCTTGGTCATGCCTTGTACCTCTTCATGCCTGAATGAAAGAAAGGTTTATCTTCTCTAACAGAAACGTAGTCCAGTGATCTTGTTGTCTGTATGAACAATAACTTATGTGCGGTTTTCAAATCCTCAGGCTGCCTATTTCTTTCTATATGCGGTAGCATCAGTAAGTTTCTGAAATTTTCCAATTTGCAGCTGATCACAAATCCGTGAACACCCTGTTCGCAAAAAGAAAATATAGTTTGCATGTAGCGTGCGTGTATATGTGCGTTGCAGTCAGCAAGCATTCCTCCTGTAATTTTTCCTGTTATTAGATTTTTGTAAAGCTATGCCCTTTCTCTGTTTAAAAAAATAAAAATAAAAAATTCATGGTCAAAAGAAGAGGAAAAGACGGCGCAAAATGCTGATTTGATTCACATTTGCTTCAATTGGGGACAATGCAAACGTTTCCTTCAGTAATAAAAAAACTAGGAAGACATCTATTCGATACCATAGTATTTGCTAGAATGTGGCATTTTGCCTCGGCACGGATCCTATCCCCTCAAAACCATTCGAGAAAGTCATTTGCGATACCTTCGGTAAACTATACAGTTCTCAGCTCATATGTTTATAACAAAATTTCACTATATGTTATACAAAGAATCATTAAAAGATTAGTTCTGAAACTTGGCAACGGAACTGATACTACAAAAATGCTTCAACATGACCTTCATGCAAGTCAAACATTAACCATCCGTCAGTTGATACAAAAATGCTTCAAGTATGCTTTTTTTTAACCGCAATAGAAAAATTATGGTTTCTCTTTTTTCACCATAATTTATCTTTTACTGTACATATATAATTTATATGCAAAAGTTATGGCATATTACCATAATTTATCTTTTACTGTACATATATTTAGAATACTGCTTCTCACCAGCTATGCAAGAAGATGGAATTACAGCAAAAAAAAGGTGGTTTTCTAAAAAAGGAAGAAGAAAATTAACGATGGAACATTTAAATGAACAATAATGCCCGATGGACTTTACTCCTAGCCTAAATTTCTGCTATTCTTTTTCCATTACTTCTAGATGAATACACCTTCAAATCATATTTGCATAGATCAAACTCATCTAGGCTGTTCAATCACCTCGAGATCCACACAAACACATCTCATGATGACCGAAGAATTGGTCATGAGCGCAGTCCATAGAACAATTTCTCACAGAGTATCAGAATAATAGAACTGGCTAGCGGAGTCCGAGACTGAGCCTGAACCAACTTCTTTTTTTTTTTAAAAAAAAGGGGCATTGCCTTAATTCCGGACCCAGCTCTATTCGAGAAAAGACAATCCTGGGCGTATTAACCATTCGAAGTTTGTTGTTGGACGCGAGGGAGCCAAGCATTCTTCCACTACTAACAATACCTACCTATACAAACTACCCATTTTTAGAGCCTTATTTATTTCTTTAAAAAAATAATTTATATATACAGATATTTTTTGACTTGATAGACATTTGGTGCCCGAATTGAGCCGGCGTATATTCAGGGTAGTTACATCTGTATCTCGTTTTCTTTTCGTTTGGCAGTGAACCAGTGAGTGGGATTCATGTAACACAAACCTTCACCAGAAGATGACAAGAAGAGCTAGAAATTTCACCACGCAATAACGAAAGAATGAGATTGAGAAAATGATATTACAAAAAGAAGAAAGCAATGCTCTATGTCTTTTTACAACACACAAATTGACGATGAGAATTCATCCAGAATTCCAAAATGGTTTATATTTTATCATTCAGAATGCGAAAATAGTTTATATTTTCTGTTAATCAAAATTTTGTCATCCAAGTACTATAAAAATAAGAGTATTTAATTTTTTTTTCTTATTTAGATGTTTGTTTAAATTGCGATTTTAATGTTATAACACTTTCGAACTTTTTGGCAACATGCATGAACTGTCCAATACACTTTAAAACTGATTTAGACTAACATTTTGTGGACTTTTTTTTTTCAATAAAGAGACTCAATTCGTGCTCCAAAACAAATTTTTGGAGAAAATAAATATTAAAAAAAAAAGTTATATCACACATTAGTAAACCAAATTTGATATTGACAACCGTTGATGTGAGAGTTGCTTAAGCTATGGAGAAGTAGCGTTATATTAGCATTACGAAGAGCAGAAACTGAGAAGATAGGAGGAGATCAGGATGGTTTCGGCTAAATCATTTGTTTTGCTGCTATTAGCCAAAATCTTCGTTGTAGATGATCAAGTAGTCCATGGTCTCCAGAGAGACGATTTTCCTCCTACCTTCGTCTTCGGCGCCGCCACCTCTGCATACCAGGTACGCCTATTCGCAGCTCTACCGATACTGCCTACACTGAAAGATTGAAATTTTTTGGTCTGTAGAAAATAGTTTGGTGGCATCTGTGAGTCTGTTTCGACGGTCGCACAAAAATGGATCAATCATCGACAGAATTTTTATACAAAAATCTCATGTATGTATGGTGTAGGTTGAGGGTGCAGCAGCAGAGGATGGAAGAACTCCCAGCATATGTGATACATTCACTCATGCAGGTCATGACTGCAGTAGATCTTCTTTTTTTCCGCGGTGCTATAGAGCCCGCTCATTATTTTCACTCTTTCATCTACCATTTTAACGTGCCATTACTATGATTGAACTTCTCTACGGTTGAATTTACTGCTGTTCAATTAGAGGATATATATATAAAATAGTGGCAAGTTTAACAAGAGCAAGAACAAGAAGAAGTTGAATGGTGGTTGTATCGTGTCGTGTTCCGTGTCTGTGTCTGTGCTTGCTAGATACTTGCATATTCTTGGTTTATCGATCGGCTAGCATTCTAGCTTGAGTAGTCTCATATGGAATATATAACTCGGCAACAACCAAATTTATATGAAAAAAACTACTCACCCCCAACAAACCACACACAATCAATCTCCATCACACACGCGTCCCGTGATCCACACAATTCCCTCGTGATCCAAAAAAATATCAAAATTACAAATATACCTATCGTGATGTGTGGTCCTGATTGTGCCACGTCAGTATATATAATTTTTTGTGTGATTTTTGGGAGGTGCATAGCAAAATCCTATATAGCTAATTCATAGCTATCAAATAACTCTAAGCACAACCTTATTGGATGGGCCACGTGGTTCGGACCTGCATCACAAAGAGTGAGACAGCTGATTTATTATCTAGACTAGATCTTTACAAGTTTATTAAAAAAAAAACTTTCTATAACATTTTCTGTATCAGCTCCTCCAAATACTCATTCAGCTTTTTTTCAAAAAGTCAAACGATTCTGATATCAAAAGATATTCTAGAGATCTGATTAGCATGAAATCATTCAAACCAATACCAAGTCTTTATAAACCTATAAAAGCCGTAAATCCAAGGAGATAAATTTTTTACAGAGTACATAAAATATGAATACAACCAATAGTGGCAAATCTAAGGCCAGTTCTAATTTTTTATCCTCTATATTTAGAAAATAAATTTCATACAGAAGACTGAAAATTGCTATTCTTATGCTAATTTTGACCATAAATAATTCAGAGCTAATACATTGTTGTCCATATTAGCCCATGATTGTTAGTTTAGCAAATCCAGCATGTCTCCTTGCAATCAATTAGCCCTAAACGATTGTTGTAAACTTGACCCAAGCATCTCTTATACTCAGTAAAGTATCTAAAAGCCTGTAAAGTTGTTATAGTTGGGATGAACCAACAAATTAATTCGGCTCAACTTAGAATCACCAGGAGGCCCGATTTCTGTCCACGTGGCAGTGGTATCTCCTCTCCCTCGACGGCCGGCGGTGGCGCGGCCGTCTCCTCTCGAGAACTGCCGCTTAAAGGCGTAGTGGAGTTTCGGAGAGAGATTTTGTCCTACTGTTCTCGAACTAGAAACTAGTTACATCTATGGAATTTTATCATACGAAATTGAAATGCATCTTCTAGATTCTAATTTAGGAGAAAATGTTTCAGGGAGGGCGCAGGACAACAGCACCGGCGACATCGCTGCAGATGGCTACCACAAGTACAAGGTATATATTAAAATGATTTTTTTTAATTTTTTTTTAATAAAGATTAACGTGGGAAAGTCCAAATCTAACCGATCCAACATCATAGATTTAGTAAACTCTTGGACGGCACTAGCAAGTGGATATGCGTGTTTGCCTTGCCCATCACTTAACCTTCAGGGTATTTTAATAGGCGGTAGATCATTTCCAATACATTCTTTTAATTTCTTTTTTAATTTATAAAAAGAAATTATTATCTAGAACTAGAAGGTGTTATTAAAAAAAATAAATATAAAAATTATAAATTTTAATAAAATATATAATTTTAATGTTCAATTTTTTTAAAAAAATACTTATAAATATTAATTTTGGACTTCAACTTCTTAATGGGTATAATTAAATTTTATAAACTATTTTCAACTCCGTTACTATTTTAAAACTCTAAATATTTATTTAGAAATATTTTTTTAAAAATTTTAAATATAAAAATTGTAGAACTATCTGACAAATATATTTTGTTAAGATTATTAATTTTTATCATAAATTAAAAAAATTTAAGAAATACGTATTGAAGTTGATCTAATGACATCGTAATGATATCTTTATCAGTGAATCTTCTTTTGGAGAAACCGTTATTGTCTCCAAAAATTCAAAAAATTCAGTACTTAAATACAGAGCGCAAATTTGTCATCATTATATTTGAGGAGGAAAAATGAGAAGAGTATTCTCAAATCCGGACATGAATGGCCAATTCAACCGAAAGCCAACCGCTCGATTGGGTCGGCCAAGACTGGAGTTCTCTCTGTTGAACCAGCCGGTTCAACTTGAAACTTGTAACGTATTCGATTCGGTATCCATGGACCATGTCCCTTGTAAAACGCTCGTCTGCCAAATTATAATGCTTTATAAAACTTAGCATTTTCTATTTTTTCTTTTTCTTTTTGAGGAGAACGAAAATAGAAGGTTGTTTCTCTCTTGTTCTTATATTCTCATATAAAGCTACTAAATTGTACATTACAGTATACACACACGTTAAATGCATCTGTATGTTTCTTAATTATGTTTTTTTTTCTCCAGGAAGATGTAAAGCTTATGAGTGACATAGGACTAGAAGCCTACAGATTCTCCATCTCTTGGTCAAGACTCATCCCAAGTATGAAGACAACTGTGGACATTTTTCTCAAAAAGAAAATAAAAAAAAATAACCACCTTGGACATTTGCTGTTTTGGTTCTAGAGGCCATTTAACAGTTTTATGTCTACTTTAGCTACTAAATGTTTCAAAGCTATCTATGCAGATGGGAGAGGAGCAGTTAATCCGAAAGGCGTGGAGTATTACAACAATCTCATCAACGAATTAATCAAGCACGGTATGTTTATCAATCTCTAAATTCATTTGCTTGAATTTTTTTTTTCTTTTTTTAAATTTCAGAGTATTTGCATGCCCATATATGCTCATGCAGCAAATGGAAAGTCTTAACACAATTCCATATAGCCCTGTGGCATTGTAAATAATGGAAATGGTGGTGTTGTTCGCAACTCCGATATATTTCGCTATTATCAACATCATTGAAATGTCGCTCAAGTGCGCAACACATAATTCCTATTATCAACATCATTGAACTCATCTGTCACGCTTCTTTTCCATAGAGTTAGGCACAAGCAATAGAATATGTCAAAGGGAATTTGGCTTATCAGGCATGGAATCCATGGCTATAATGCAACGCATAGACTTCTCAAGGACCATTTTTGGTTACTGATGAGGAAAGTATTATGTATTAACCCCACAATTCCTTTCTTTCATGTTGTTTTTGAGAGGAAAAGAGAAAGATAAAATTCATTGTTTGTTCTTACTATGTCGAATATTTCAAAAGAAAGAAGTTAAATGTTGTTTTGCTTTAAATTCCACATCATAACAAATACCCTCTTTTCTTTCCCATAACTAATGTCAGGTATTAAGCCACATGTCACACTGCACCATTTTGATCTCCCTCAAATTATTGAAGATGAGTATAAGGGATGGCTTAGCCCAAAGATCGTGTAAGTCTCCGTGCGTCGACAACCATTTGCCTGCCCAAAGATTCTTCTAACTTTAAGTAACATTTCTGGTCCACAGGGATGACTTCACATCGTATGCAGATGTGTGCTTTAGAGAATTTGGAGATAGGGTGTCTAGCTGGACCACCTTAGCTGAACCAAATATTCTAGCACAGGCAGCATATGATACAGGGTCATTTCCACCTGCCAGATGTTCCTACCCTTTTGGCGTCAATTGCGTGGATGGCGATTCCACCAGGGAACCATACGTTGCAGCACATAACATGCTGCTTGCTCATGCATCTGCTGTCAAATTGTACAGGGGGAAATACCAAGTAAGTTATATTTAAAATTCTCTGAAAAAGTAAGTTAACTATATGGACATTGAATGGATAATGTTCACATCACATGGAACACTTTATCTAAGTCTTTGTTAATTGTGTGGTATACGAGGTAAAAAGCAGATCTTGCAGCTCAAGCTGTTGTATAATGCATTCACTCCCCAAAAAAAATAATAATAAATGTTAAAGAAAGACATTTATGAGGTCTTGTAAGAAACACTCTCTACATACTTTTATCTTTCCATGTCTTTCACTTTCTAAGCATGGTTATAATTTTGTAATGTTTGTGGCATCGCGAAACTCAGAAAATCGGCGACCTAAGTAGCACGTCTACCTAGTTTTGAAATATATAGTGCTATGACTCAATAAGAAAAATTATGCACTTTAGCTGAACTTCGAGATCACGATACACATTTTTGTTGTATATATAGTATCACCTAGTTTCTCATAAATACACAAGTATTTGATCACCTGAATCATAAAGTTGCACATAAAGTCAAACCATGTATGGATACATGGCTATCAAGGCCTTTTCAATTTGATCTGGTGAATAAATGACGTATTCAGCGACAGATCAACCCACTTATGTTCTGAAATATAACCTTTCTCATTTTCTAAATTCTAAGTTTGAAACTTTCGATTTTCCAGGGTGTACAAAATGGTTCAATAGGCATAAATGTATATGGATTTGGTATCTATCCACTCACAAACTCCAGTGCAGATGAGGAAGCAGCAAAAAGAGCAGCAGACTTTTTTATGGGCTGGTAAGTTACATTTTCACCTAGGATTCAAAGATTCCATATTATGTAATTTAAGTCCTTACCTTTTCACTTTGTGATGAACATAAATGCTAAACTTGTGTTAGGGGGCAATACTTTCGAGTGTAAAGGCGTCCTTTACACATGAGTAGATCTAAGACGGAATGTATAGAATATAAATTTTGTAAAGGTATAAAACATTGGTTGTAGAGATAATGAGATTCAAATATTGAATATTTTAAATCTCTCGGGTAATGTATACGAAATAATGGTGAAATAGAAAGGGATATTGTAGTTAGGATACAAGTATGAAGCAAAAGTGAAGAAGCACATCTTGAGTCTTATGTGACAGCAAGATATTCTTAAAACTTAGAGATCTTGTTAAAACTTGAGCGAAATTTTATAGTACGATATAGGGTCGTCGATACTTTCATGGATAAGAACGCTAGGACTTAAAACACTAGGAGGTGCAGAATTTATGCATGGCAGAAATGAGAATGCTAGAGGTGTATGTGAGGACAAATGATTAGGACCGGATTAGAAATAAAGTGATAAGAGAAAAAAGTTGGTGTAACGTAAACTTAGAAGAAGATGAGAAAGAATTGTTAGAGATGGCTTGGACATGTACATGTGCCATTGACGCGTCAACTAGTGGTATAAAGTGTTGGAAATGACCCCCTATCAAGAGGGTATGAAGCAAGACTTCTTAAAAAATGACTTCATTTTGTGGCGTAATACGATCTATATAGCCAACCCCACATAGTGGGAAAAAAAGGCTTTTTTTGTTGTAAACTGCTACAAAAATATTTATTCTAGACATCCTAATATTTGATTGTGATGTTTAAAGTTAGTAGAAATGTAACTGAGAACACCAAACTATAACATATTGTAATATACTGCAGGATTCTGCATCCGTTGATATATGGAAACTACCCTACAAGAATGAGGAAAAATGTGGGGCAAAGGTTGCCGTCTTTTACCAAAAGTGAATCCAAGGAATTATTGGGTTCTTTTGATTTCATCGGCCTAAATTTCTACTTATCCGTTTATGTTGGCGATAATTCCAAGGCCCTGCAATCTGCACACAGAGATTACTTTGCCGATATAGCTGCTGTCTTTACTGGTATGAACTCTTTATTCCTAATTATGTATTGCTCTTGTTATGGTTCTTTGGAAGTTTCAATATGTAAAGAAGCTTGAGATCCTAATGCTTATCTTTGTGCTGCAGATTCCATTGATGTAACTCCTAGTACTCAAGTAAGAGTCTAATTATGTCCCTAATTGTTTTTTAAACACATATGAACTAACTAGTATTTTGCGGAACCAGTACATCCCAACAAGGCAACCACTCTATCCTCCTGGGCTGCAACAATTTTTGGAGTTCATAAAACAAAAATATGGGAACCCCCCTATCTACATACAAGAAAACGGTAAATTCCTCGTTTGTTAGTTCTTGGCCGTCATGGTTGTTAATTTTTCTCACATATTCTTCCGGTAGGTTATGGACTTGGTGCTCAGGACAGTCTTAACGATACAAGGAGGATCGTCTACTTGAAATGCTACATAGGACGCCTACTTGAGACTATGAGGTACAATTTTGGACTATACAATCAAGCCATATTTTCTTAATTTTTGTCTTTCCATTAAAATGTGGTATCGATCATCAAGAGCAACCTCGTCTCCGTATACTGATACTCTCACCTGATGTCAACTTCGAAGCATAAAGACATCAATTAATTCCAACATTGAGAATTAGTTATTAGTTTGTCTGTTTATATTATCACATATTAAATTTATTGCTATTTATCAAGACCGAAAATTGCACCGGTGAGATTCAATGTGGCATCACTTGTCACCACACATATCGAACCACTCATATCAAGTGATTTTAGAGATCGCTAATTGACGGCTATTCTTTCATACCTTTGTGGTTAGCTAATCCTAGAATGTATACATCTGTGTTAAAAACTAAGCCCTTCTCTTCTCTGTGTTCTCAGGAATGGATCAGATGTAAGGGGCTATTTCGTTTGGTCGTTCATGGATCTCTTTGAGTACCTTTCAGGCTACACTTCACGCATGGGGCTCTACCATGTTGACTTCAACGATAGAGAGCGTAGAAGGCAGCCAAAGCTCTCTGCTCATTGGTACGCGAATTTCCTGAAGAGGAGAAGCATTGGCAACATAAAGATTGGTGGTATGCGAGGGAACTTCTCCGACGAAATGAGTGTCCTAGATTTTGTTTAATGTCTAGATGTTTCCAGTGTCGACGGTTAGAGAGTTTATCCAAATGGAAAAAGCTGTTCGATCCGAATACTTTAGTCTGAAAACAGCCCGAACGTGTATCGCGCGCCTCGGGATCGGTAAAATCACATATTTACCTATCTCGAGGCGAGCGAACATGCGTTCGGGCTGTGCCATGGGTATGGAGTGACAGTTCGATATCAATTGAATATGTCTTCTGTTTGACTTTTAAGCAAACATGTGTTTCATTGTTACTATAATATGAAGATCATTATCGAATTCGAGATATTTGCAACATGAGATGGGAAGTGCTTTCCAGTTCCGCAATTTCTTATGTGCAAGGGTATAGCAGTGGATATAATTGATAATATCCTTTTTTATTGATTCAGTAAACTATTAGATATAAATGACATCAAATAATACATTTTGTATCTTAAAAATTGATAATACATAAACGTGTTACCTAAATATTCACAGTAAATTTAACGATAATCTTCCTAATTCAGATAGATTAATTTAAAAACACGAATTAGCACTTAATTTAGATATATTTGTATAGGTGGAACTTTGCATGATGTAGAAACAGCTCTTGCTAAGGTTATGTTTTGCAAGAATTAGGGCTGGCAACTATTTATAAAATCAGTGTTGTTTCCATGAGCCGACAAATAAATTTTTAATTGATAATTTTAGATTTTTCATTCAATAGATGAAATGTAAAAGTACTTATGATAAAGCTAGCTGATTCAGTGAACTGGAAGATATAAATGACATAAATAATACATTTTTTTATTTTATTTTTTTTTTGTAAGCGAGACATTTTTTTATTTTAAAAATTGATAATATATAATAAATGTTATTATTAATAATTGAAACTAACAAACACAATCACAACATTCTCCTTGCAATGTGTTTGGCTTACAAGAATATAATACACTAAGATGATGTTTATTATCCATAGCATAGGAGCAGGAGTAAAGAAAGACAAATTATTATGCATTATGCAAATATATATGACTTATATTTTTTGTGATGTGATTATACTTAAAACGGATGGCATTTTAAGTGCTAAAATTTTTCACTCTCTCAAATTTAGTTTAAGTTAGTTTGAGCACTTGTACATATGGCTGAACATTATGCGAAATAACCGGAACATCTGATCCGACCAACCCCAAAAAATCCAAAATTTCGGATTCGGGCCGGTCAGGCTCGATTTGGGTTACAACTATTCAGGTACAGACAATTTCATTTCGACTGGGTGCAAAATTTTCGGTCGGGTCGGATCCCATCCGAAACTGATGGAGACATGTAAAATCTTATTGGGCCTTAAAGCCTAGCCCGCGTTTACCGCTAGGGTTATTGATATTCCTCTCCCTCTCAACCAGCTACGGCGCTTCCACACCACCCCCACTCTCTCTCTCATCTGCGGCGCTTCCACCCCCACCCCCCTCTCTCGTCATCCGTTAATCCCGCTGATTCCGGCTCCGGCAGGTGTTTTTCCCCACCTTTGCGCCGCCGGTGATCTCTCTCACTCTTCATCCGTTAATCGCGCTGTCTCCGGCTTCGGCGGGTACTTTTCCCCACCTTTTGTTGGTCGTCATTTGAATTGAGATCAATAGAAAACATTATGAGGTCGTTTTCATGTGATTTTGTCTCTGCTTTTGATCCAGTCTTTTAGCAGGACTCTGAACAACGGTCGGCCGTCAACTTCGTCGGAAGAAATTTGGGTCTTACTCCAGATGAATTTGTCCGAGTTCCTTTTACTGCTCGAGAGTCTGAATATGAGTCACAATTATGTAAGTAGGAGTGTTTTTGTTTACTTCTTCATTTCCACTTATAATTATGACATTTTTTTTTTCTTTTCCCATTAAATCTCATATTTTTTCAATATAATAATATGTTCTCATCTTTTCAAGGTTGCTGGTTATTCACTTCCAAAAAAGAGAGATCGGGTGGCATCAGAAAAAAAAATAAAGGTATTTATCTTAACCATTGGCTATATTTTTTATTTAATGTTACTTTTAACTGGAAATATCTGTCATCGATTTGTTCGCAAATATGCATATATTTGTAGTTAAATGTTTTAAAATATTTAAAAGAATGATCAGTAGTAAGATACATATGGTTCATTACCAGAATTGTTTTAAAATATTCGATAAATTTTTTTTAATATCGAATCTTGAATATTTACGAAAGTAAAATCAGGTCTTCTATTTAGCAAGCGACCATTGACAGCGTGACGACCGCCTGTTCGATGGCATGCCATACAGGCAGATGTCGCTTGATTAACATGCAATCATGATCGGCATGCCGCTTCACCTATCCTAGCTCAGTTCTTTCATTCTCTTCTTTTCTTCTTCGTTCCCATTCGTGAGCTCCGTCAGCCTCTCCCTATTTTCTCCATTTTTCACCTCTGAATTCTATTTTTTTTCGCAATATTTTGTAGACCTAATAGCCAGATCTACCAAGTTTCGAAGAAATTTTCAAGAAATACGGTATATTTACGAATTTTCTACGATTTTGAAATTTATATTATAGATCTACAAGTTTATATAAATATGTTTGTTTGAAATTGTGTCTAACTTGTGTATGTTGATAGAATATTTTGACGAACTATAATATATTTTTGTGTAGATTGTAAAAATACAGTATAAGTACGGTATAAATATATGCATATACTCCTTATAAATTGTATGAAAAATTTAGATTATGTATAGATCAATTTAATTAATATTATTTATGTACAATTATTATTATGTGTATACATAAATTAGTATGTTAGTAGTATATTATAATTTAAGTTGTAATATGTTAATTGGTAGAATTTTTTTTTATATTATAATATGTATCCTAGTATGATATTTTGTGTATTATATACGTTAACTTGTATGTTCATCACTCATCAGTTAGTATAATTATTGCATTAGAATATTAATATATTATTATATTTATAATTAATTCTATTAGTATTTTTTAATTGGTAAATTTAAAATTTATCTGAATATTGTAATAAACTATGTTATGATATTTAAATAAGGTTTTGTAACTATTTTTTTAGATGTAGCAGCATCAACTAAGTTGTTATAGGAATGACAATATAGTAGATGGTCCAAATGGTATTACGTACGGTCGTGAACCTACTGGTGTCTTTGTTATAGCATCGAATTGTTCATATATAATGTTAATTAAACGATTATGTAGAAGCTTCCGTATTGATATATCAAAATATTTGCTTAGCATATCGTTTAGGCATCTAGTAATGTCACTTGATTGTTCTGTGATATATGTGATGTTATCTATTGGAGTGATGGTGATATTAAACTCTTAACGGATTCTTTGTAAATACTGCTTATATATTTTTGAATTTGGAATCGGCAGATGGTACTGTTGACGACCTTCCTCAGACAGGAAAAATGGTTGGAGTGACTACTCACTTAGATATTTATTGAAAATTTAGAAAATAGGAATAAGGCACTTAAAAATTCTTAAACTCGTTTGTCGTTTACGTGTGGGAAGACGGAACCTCTCCACAGCACCCTCTAAAGATGTTACTCTATAAGTGATTAAAACTATTTTGGATTTATATTTAGCATAATTTCTTATTGCTTCAAATATTTGAATATTTATTTATCTATTTATTATGAAATAGGGAGATCGTTGTCCACCTTGCTCTGTAAATTACTATTGGACATATACATTCAAATAAAAAATATTTATCAGGACAATATATCGTGTTGTTTTAATATTTTTTTATTTGAATGGGATTTATTTTAAGTAAATATACATAGTTAAATTTGGAGAATAATATCCATTACTTTCTATTTTGATAATTTATATTTGCTTGTCCTAACTACTTAAAAGTAAGATTTTCCAGAGCATATATTTACAAATCCCAATTTGCACGGAGATAAATTTACTACGACGACGAATTGGATGTCAAATATGGACATTATGTTGAGATCTGGAATGATAGGAAGAACCATATTGCAGCAGGAGGAGGGAAGAACTTTCAAACCTATTTGAATTGGTTCAGATAGATTAGCATGAGGTTAATGACTCGTGATGGACTAATGAACGGATACATGGTCTATATTCATTTATTTATTCTTGACCACAAAATACATCAATATTACTTTTATATATAGCTTATATGTTTTTCTTTGTGAACCAACATAGGGATAGCCTTGGACACATCTCTGATATTGTCGAATATAGTTGTCCAAATTATTCTCACGGCGCATACATTCAGAGTTACTGTAACTCTATCATCCGAAACTACGAAGACTACACACTTGGATCGCGTCAAAGTATACTTCCCATGGTTTCTCCTTCTGCAGTACACCAGGCCGAGCCAGAAGTAATGCATGAAGATGTTGGTGGTGCACAACAAGAGGGTGAGGAAGAGCAACAAGTTCATATGTATGGGGTGCATTCCGAGCAGGATCATCCACCTCCGTATTACGGAGATTATGGCCATGGGTGCTCGCAGTACGATCAAAATCGTTTATTTACCCAGCTCGTCCCTTATGGCCAAGGATCCTCCTCGCAATTCAATGAAGCTCGTCCATCTGTATGTTATGAAGATTATGACACATACGAGCAGGATTATTCTACTCCATTATGTGGAGATGTTGGCCAAGGATGATCTCAACATCAAACACCTTCTACTAAAGGGAATTCGGTCATTTCCTGTAACTGGAGTCGCTGAGAGTGTCTGGTATAAAATAGTTCGGTATTTTGCCACACGACGCGACGAACCTGAACAATGGGGAGGAAATGATTTCACGCCTGTGACAGCTGATCGACTAGCTAGAATTGAAAAGCACAGCGGCGGACACGGCGTGACAATGTTTGACCGCGAAACTGGACATTTTGAGATTACTACCGGTCATCGTAATTATGCTTCTGGCAAAAAAGGGGGTCATAAACAGGTTAAATATTTAAAGTTTTAGTATTATACATAGTATTTATGCAAATATATTCAAATATTTAATTTTTTTTTCAAATTTTTTTTCAAATTTTGGTTTTCACATGCCTTTCTCGCATGCTATCGCCGCAATTAAGAAAGCAAAACATCGTGTGCAAGATTATGTTCATCGGTGTTATACGGTGGCATGTTATAGAAGTACTTATGCCCCTCGGTTCAATACTATTCCTGATCAGCATTATTGGCCGCCATATGATAACATCATTTATATACCAGATCCGGATAGGAGAAGAAAGATCGGAAGACCTATAACTCAGTGGGTATGAAATGAAATGGATTGGGTAGAGACCCCGGATGTTTGGTGCCGGCGTTGCCAACAACAAGGACATAAAACAAAAGATTGTCCAACTAGACAACAACAGTGATGTATTCTTTTTGTATTTGATAACATTTTGTATTTAGACTATATATAGATATATAATGTTGTTTACTTGAATAAACGTGTTTAATTGTCGAAAAAATATTATCTTTTACTAGTTGGTCTAATGTTATACAGTTTTTATCTGCAGCTTTTTTATTTTCGCCACTTTGTTTATTCGAATATATTTATAATTTATGCCCTTACTTTCAGGAGACATGGAGCCGCAGCCTGGACCCATTGATCTCAGTGTCTTGTATATGCAGAGTGGTCATAGATCTGATATGGCATTTACTGGCGACACGACCACCCTACGCGTTCGACAGATGGATACTATCCTGCACGATGGCGCTCATTTTGATCATCGTCTAGTTCCTTACCTACAGCGAGCTGGAGTTTATGGATTCAGGCGCGTAGGTTTTATGCAGGCGGATGCTGCCTTGATCACTACACTAGTAGAGAGATGGCGTCAGGAGACGCATACGTTTCATTTGCCGGTTGGAGTGTGCAGTGTTACTTTACAAGATGTTGAGGTGTTGCTGGGACTACCGGTCGACGGCAGACCAGTGTCATGCACAACCAAGGACATTATTTGGCCGAACCTGTTTGCGAGAGTGCTAGGAAAAGTACCTTCACCAAATCAAATAAGCGGAGGGCGTGTTAAATATTCCTGGATACCCAGTGAGTTCAGCGATATTCCCGGTGATGCAGATGATGCCATACTGGAGCAGTACGCTAGGGCATATATCTTTATGTTGATTTCTGGCGGCTTATATAGCGATGGATCTGGCTCGTATATTTATTTTAACATTTTGTAACTTTTGGAAGATATTGATTCGATTAGCACTTATCGCTGGGGTAGCGCGGCATTAGCTTGGCTATATCGACAGCTTTGTCTTGCTAGCAGAAAGACGGTTGCTCATATTGGTGGTTGTACTATCCTACTTCAGTATTGGGCTTACGAACGCATCAGTATTACAGCACCGAGGATTCGGAGAATTAATCCAGATCCAGATTGGCATCTTGTACCACTAGCTTACAGGTATAGTTTTATATCATACTACCATTTAATTGCAGTTAGTCCAACATGAGTTATTAATTTTCTGTTATAATTTGTAGGTGGTCGCAAGGTGAGCTCCAAAGATCAACTGCTAGCTCTCATGTATTGGAAACTTTTCGTTTTGAGGTTGACTGCATGCAAAAAGAGCATGTAAGTTATTTAATATTCTAACTTTTTTTTTATATTATTCATAACTTGGTGTGTTGTTTATATATTGCAAATAAGAGAACGTAAGTCGTTAATTATTCTAATTTCATTATATTATACATTACTTATTGTGTTGCTTATTTATTGTAGATGTTTTGGTGTCCCTATGATGACGACCTGCTAGCTCGTCTCCTGGTCGCTTGCACGAGGGGCAGACATATATGACGTGCAAAGGTGCCGTTAATCTTTTTCTGCGTAGTTGGGTGGCATGCACCAGACCGAGTTCTTTGCCAATTTGGATTTCCCCAAACTATTCCCGACGCAATTAATACGGATGCAGGTTTACATGAATTTAACTTTTCTGGCAAAGTCAATTGGGATACATGCCACCTGCGTTATATAGAAATATGGAATGATAGACACAATCGAATTGCGCATGCGGTAGGAGATGACATCCACGGCTATATGGACTGGTATAAGCGTATTACCAGGAGATTTATTTCTCGGAAGTGTCTCATAAATGAATATATGGTAAGATAATACGTTTTCTTTATTTTGACAAGATATACATCTTTTTATCAAATATTTATATGTTATATGATTGTTTCTTACAATAACAGCTCCAAAATCTTCGTAACATTTACGAAATGGCGGGAGACAACGCTATATCAGGCTACAGTCATGCAGGATACATTCAGAGTGTGTGTAGTGAGATGTTCCGGAGCTACCACGATTTTGCTCTCGGAACACGTGCAGATATTATTCCATTTGTTCCACCACCTCTTGCCGATTTCGATGGCGAAGGCATTATGATTGATGAAGATGTTGGTGGAGTCGAACAACGGCATCCATAATTTGATATGCACTCTCATGAGCCCACCCAACAGCAGTATAGTTGCGATCCCACGGTATACTATGGATATAGTGGTTACGATCAGGGTTCATCTGGTTACGAGCAAGGTGCATCTACATCCCAATACGCAAGTTACGAAGCTCCTTCAACTGTTGACCTTGGAGATCTTACCCAACATGTAACCCAGCTCCACCCAACATGTAACCCAGCAGGAGCACGTGCCGGAGGAGCAGGAGCACGCATCGCAGGAGCACGCGCCGGATGAGCAGGAGCATGCACGACGACGAGGACGTGGTATTATGTCGTTTTTGAGAAAGTCAACTCGAAAACGGCGAGCTCCAAAATCTGTTTATGAAACATGATTGATTTGTAGTTGTATTAATATTATAAGTTATTGTGAATATTTTTAAATTATGGTCGATATGCATTATGTATATATATTTGTGATTTTATACTTGAATATGTGGTGTGTTTTATATTTATCGCAGATTTGTTTGATTATATATGCAGGGGATATTTTGTCGATTTTTTTTATGAAATTAAAAATATTTATTTATGTTTGAGTTTGTATTGATATTGATATGAATGTGAATGGTTTATAATATTGGTTAATTTATTTAAAAAGTTGATGTGAATGGATATTTAAGTTAGGGACTTAATGGATTTAGAGTTAGGAATGTAATAGATTTGTGACTTGAAGGAATGCAGCTCTAGGGTTGGAAAGAATGATGTCGCCACTGTAACTGGCGAGGACGCTCGCCTGTTACAGTGGCGAAAGATAGTCTCGCCAGTGTAAGTGGCGAGTAGCCACGCTGGCTGCAGCGTGGCAGCCCGCTCGCGGCGGTGCCGACGTGGCACCCTGCTCGCCAGTTTAACTGACGAGCGGGTGTTGTTTTTAAAAAAATTTGAATTTAGATTTATTTTTTTATTTTTATTTTTAAATAATTTTTTTTAAAAAAATTCTAGCTCTATATAATATATTTCAGTATTTTTTATTATTTTACTTTTTGTTTGTTTTAAATTAATACGGTTAAATTAATAAAAATTTTATTTGTAGTTATCATGGAGCCTAATCTCGGACCCATTGATCGTAGCGTTCTATATCTACAGGATCTGCACAGTACAATCACACAGTACTAGATATTCGTCTGGTTCCGTACTTATAGGCGATTGGATTTTATTGTTTTCGACGCTTGGGATTTATGCAAGTAGACGCGTCCTTTATGACGGTTTTGTTAGAGAGATGGCGTCAAGAGACGCATACATTTTATTTACCATTAAGGAGGGTATAATTACACTCCAAAATGTAGAAGTGTTGTTGGGGTTGCCCATCGACGGAAAGGCTGTTACTTAACCTATCCAAAATATTATTTGGGAAAAATTATGTGAACTTGGAAAAGTACATCACGATGATGCAACACTTAAGCGAGGGCAAGTAAAACACACTTGGCTGTGGGAAGAATTTGGAGTAATTCCTGAAAATGCAAATGAGTTAGCGTTGCAACACTACGCCAGAGCGTATCTATATATGTTTATTACAGGTTCATTATTTACTGATGCGTCTTGTTCGATAGCATATCTTTGTTTCCTACCCTTTTTTGAAAATTTAGCTGAAGTTAGTACTTATAACTGGTGCATTGTCCTGGTTCTATAGGAATTTATATAATACCAGTGTTAAGGAAGCACAATATATTGGTGGATGTTTGATCCTTATACAATTATGGGCGTTTGAGCGTATTACCTTCACGGCACCAGCAATTATAGGCATTCCACCGAACACGGAGCGCATCTTGTACCATCAGGATATCGGTATAATTTTCTATTTATTATAATATTATCATTACATTTTAAATTTTATGATATATGTAACTCAATTTCACAATTTCAAATACAGATGTGCGAAAGGAAAAAAAAAGTCGAAAC
The DNA here is from genome assembly GCA_002076135.1 of Xerophyta viscosa. NCBI lineage: Eukaryota > Viridiplantae > Streptophyta > Magnoliopsida > Pandanales > Velloziaceae > Xerophyta > Xerophyta viscosa. Next base: position 474,482 of record MJHO01000001.1, read on the forward strand.
AAAATCATTCGCATGTGTTGGAGATGTTTCAATTTCAGATGGACTCCATGACGAAAAAGTAAATTGTTAATTAATTTCTTTCTATAATTTAACTTATTGCTATTGTATTCCTAATTATTGTAGTAGGAGAAGAGCAATATGGCGAGCAAATGTTCTATTAGTTTGTTTTAATGTGATTGAGTGGCATGCTACAGATCGTGTTCTTTGCTAGTTCGGTCTCAAAGTATTCTTGAGGTGATATCTACTGAGCCAATATTACATACAAAGACTTTATATCGTAAAACGAATTTGGAAAGTCGTCATCAGATATACATAAATATGTGGAATGACCGTTTAAATCGAATAGCGCAAGGAGTTGAAATTCATATATACATGGACTGGTACAAATAAATTACTAGAAGATTTATTACACGTAAGTGCCTGATGAATGAGTATATTGTAAAATATACGTTTCTATTTTATCTCATATAAACTATATATATGTCTTATATGTCTATTTTATACGTGTATTTGTGAAACAGGTATCTCGTGTGCAGAATATTTATAACGTAGCTGGTGAGCATGCATGTCAAAATAATACACACGGAGCGTATATTTAGAGTGTTTGTAGTGAAATATTTCGACATTGTCGGGAGTATGCTCTAGGGACACATGATGACGTACTTCCAATGGTTGCACCACCAACTGTTGAAGATGACGAGAATATTAGGGATGAAGATGCTGGTGATGTGCAAGAGGAGCTGGCACAACATATGTCTGATAATGCACAATAGTCCCCTTGGGATACTAGTGCGCACCATGGTTATGAGTAAGGTGCCACTACTACGCAGTTTGGAGGGTGGAAACATGGTCGATATAGTTTATACGGAGGATGGGAGCAGGGTCCCTCTGCTACACATTTTGGAGGGTTGGAACAGGGTCGACATAGTTCTTATGTAGGATGGGAGCAAGGTCCCTTTGCTACGCAATTTAGATAGTATGAGCTGGATCGACACAATGCATACGGAGGATGGGAGGAGAGACCGTCTTATTATGAGGCACCCTGCATTGCTGACCTATATACTATTATCCAATTGGTCCTCCAGCCACAGCAGGAGCAAGAGCCACAGCAAGAGCAGAAGCAGGATCGACAGCCACAGGTTGAGGACCCGCCACGTGGTTCTGGTTTATTTGGGTTGCTAAGGAGGTTAAAACGATCTCGGAAGCCTAAAAAAACAGTTTATCTGACATAAATTGAGATATTGTTATTGTTATGTTTGTGTTGTTTAATTTTATTTATGATGCTTGCTTAGTGGTGGCGGGGTTACTAGAACTCTTGAAACCCTGTTATTTTCTTGTTCTTAGTGGTGGGCGGAGTTACTAGAACTCTTATAGCCGGGTTACTAGAATCCTTATAGTTTTATTATATTCGTGTGTTTAGTGGTGCCGGAGTTACTAGAACTCTTGTAGTCTTCTTATATTTTTGTGCTTAGTGGTGGGTGGGGCTATTAGAACCCTTGTAGCCTTTATATTTTGGTATTGAATGTTTAGAATTGTAATTTATGCGTATCTTGACTGAATATATAAGGGAGATTTTGCTGAAATCCTTTTTAAAATTTTCTTTACAAATTTTTTTTGCAATATAAACGAAATATTGAGAAGAGAGATTCCTTCGTTCTACGTAATTACCTTGCAAGATATGAAGAATTACTATATTACTTATCGTAATGTGGGATCACAACGCTATATTTTTAACAAATACATTAAGATTACATATACATATATGTATATACGACGAAACTAAGTGATGTAAAAGTAGTTGATTATTGTTTTGAGTGTTCTGCTTCGGAAAGTTAAATAATAGGATTACAAATATTCTAATAATCTCGTTCACCACTAAACATAAGCAATATAATAAGAGATATAATGTTTACGATCTTATTTGATATTTATAACAAAGCATATAACAGACAACAACCACAATAATGTGCTAAATATTTACAATGATTTGGGGTACAAATTTTATAAATTGAAGAAAAAAAAAGGGGTGAGGCTCGGGTTGTGGGTTCAATGATATATGTAATTGTTGAAATGCAGGACGCATCTAGTCTGGGGTTAGAGAGTTGCTGTTGGCTATAAAGACTACATGTTTGCCTGTTACGGAGGCAAGCGGGTGGTCGTCTGTTTAACATGCGGCTTCTGCTTGCGAGGCATGCCATCTGGTGGGCGGCTGCCACGCTGGCAAAGGTCACCTATTAAATAGACAATCCGATTTTATTTTCGTAAATATTCAAAATTTAATATTAAAAAAATAATTATTTATTAAAATAATATTATATTAAAAAAATCTCATAATCAATGTTATCATCCTGCGGATGCTGTCCATTGTATTAAATCAATTTGAAAATCGTTTTAACTTTTTTTTAATAAAAAAATTGTCCACCCCTGATATAATTTTTTTTGGATATTTAGAAGTCATTGAATTAGATTTTTAAAGAGTTATCTGAGAGCGCCTGGGTTCGAGCCCTGCGGGTGCCTGTAATGGGGATGTGCCCGCGGTCGCGTGTTTGCAGTGGCTGCGGGGAAGCTGGTGGCTGGGTAACTTTCAGTACTCCATGTCTAGTCCGGGGGCGGACGCCAGCCTGGGGGTTTACTCTCTTGCGGGCACCTGGGTCCAAAATGGTCCTATAGGTGTTCGTAGAAAACCGTGGTCCGCGAGTTAGCGGAGACCCGGGGAAAGGTTTCGCCTCGTTATCTCAAAAAAAGAGTTATCTGGGAGGATTTGTTGAATATGGTGGTTTCACAATTTTTATTATTCTAAAATGGTAGATTAAGAAGACAAGAATTCGTTGAATTAATGTATTGGACAGAGAGTATATCGAAGCCATTCTAAACGTGGTCACAAGTGTCCAATTATAACGAGAGAGAGTTGTCAATTTCATTTCATTTCATTGTAGACATAGCACAATTCTGGATGATGACCCTCAATTTCAGTTGAACTTATTTTTGGCTGGTTTTTTTTTTTTTTTAAATCATTTTCTTTGTTCTTAAACTTGTTGTAGTTAAAAGGTGGCAGTATGTTTTGAAATTCGACTATTTATTAGGACTTGTTGAATCCATTGAGCTGATTTTCTTTTCCTCATATGAACTTGCAAATAATAGGATTGATTTTGGTTTTCATATTTCCAACTATTTAGCAAATCATCAACATTACTATTTTTGTTTATATTATTGTTTGTTATATTTATGTGTGCATGAATAACTTTACTACTTATGTATTATTTTGTTATTATAGATATCGAAATGTATTACTTATTTGGATAAAAGAAGATTTACGTTATGCGGAGTCCCTTGAAATAGAAGAGAAAATGAAAGGTATTCGACATTCGCGCTTTATTGCACTGCCATTTTGTTTGTCCATTAAACTGAACATTATTTCGAATCTAAAGTGTGATTGCTCAAGTTGTATCTGTGGTTGTGTAAGTGAAGTTTCTGTAACTTCATTTTGAAACAGCGATAAACTTATGTACTTTCTACAATACGTTATTGCACGCAAGTGTTGAGTATCCAACTCCAGGTTTGACAACCAGGTTGCATGTTGAGTATCCAACTCCATGTTTGACAACCAGATCTAGTCTACTACTGGACCGATTTCTAACCCGGGTCAACATGATTTTGACTGGAGGAATTGCACTACCAACATAGTCCAACACAACAAGCATAAGATAATAGCTGAAATAAATCGTAACTTTAATTATGAACCACACAAAAAAAAAATTCTTGCATAATTATGATTGTTAAATAAACAAGAGGCATCCAGAATACAGCTTATGCTAAATTATTACTCTACCTATCTGACTTGGCCTAGACCAAAGTCCAGTTCTCCTTTGTGGCTCGATTCTCTTTCATCTTGATACAGAACAAGTTGATGATAATTATGGCTTCTGAAAATTGATCTGTTCATGTATGCTTCTTAGTAAAATTGCTATAATCTTCTTTATGAAAGTTCCCATGTCTTTATTTTATTTTTTTAGTGTATTTGATAAAAAAAGGGACAATCATAAACTTTTCTAACAATTCAAGTTTGATGTACTAGATGTGTAGAAATTGAAATTCTATTTTTGCCTATCAAATGGTATGATTTGTTGATTATATTTTCTAGAGTATACTAGGGATTCTAGATTTTTTTGGATGTAGATATTTAGTACATATTATGAATGTATTTAGTATATTAGAGATTCTACCTTGTGCTTCGAGGTTTATAACCACAATAAAACAAACATAAGCCTAAATTTTATGTTGTTTTTGCAAATAATAGGATTTATTTTGGTTTCATACATATCATGTTAATCGTATACCTTAGCAACAACACCATTACTATTGTTGTTTATATTACTAATTGTTATATTTATATGTATAGGAGTTATCCATTATTTATGATTATGAATGTCGAAATTCGTTTCTTATATGGGCAAAAGAAGATCTATAAACTGAGAGGTAATTTGAAATAGAAGGCCAAATGAATATTTTTCGACATCTGCATGGACAACCATAACTATTTTGGGCCACAAATCAGTTTACAAATGTTGCTAACATTAATTATTATATTTCCCGTTGTTGGGATTTTATAAAATGTTTCAGGAACGTAGAGATTTACGCTCGTAATGCATTACTAGATAGGAACGATTTTGTGAGTAATATTAAAATTTAATTATTGATTAATTTCATGTAAAAAGTTTAGTAATTTTACTGTTGATGTTTATTAGATTATGTTTTATTTTAGATCAATGTGAATTGAGATATTATCGCAGTTGATAAGTACTAAGTGCACGTTGTTCTGAATTCTTCTGTGTTGTCGTATATGCTCTACACAACTTCAAGTATAACATGAACGATTTCAAAAAAAAATTGGCCAGAAAACGTACCGAAGCCTTTCTAAGTCATGTCACATAAGTCCAACTAGTAAATGAGAACATTGTCGCGTCTTTCCATTTGATTGTTTGACAGTTCTGCATGATAGTTGAACTTATTCGTACTTTTATTGAACTACCATTTTGCTTGTCCATTAAGTTGAATATTGTTTCTAATCGAACTTGCAGATATTGAAGTGCGATTGCTCAAGTTGAAGTTGTCGTTATGCAAGTGGAATTTGTGAAACTTCAGTTTGAAATTGGGATATACTTCTACAAGGTGTAGTTTCTACAATCACAAGTATAACTTTTTTTTTTTTTGGGTTATGGAAGATGCCCTAATTGAATTGATTTTCATCAATTTATGTATAGCTCATACAGTGTACAAAATAAATTGATTTTAACAAGCCTAATAAATGGGTGGACATGATGATTCTGGTATCTATCTCAATCTCAATTGCTTCGCATGATATACACTATCTGTCCTTAATTAGAGTACTACAGAATCGAGCATGCTGCAGTAGGCTTTGATCTATGTATTATGTAGCATTTGGTGAAATAGACTCTGCAAGTGTATACAATAAATACACATAGCCTCCTTACTAAGAAATACAAAGCAGAGTAGGCACAGGAAGCACAATATCAGATCCATGGTTGTCCGACAAAACAATGTTGTCCAAACAAAAAGTTATTCGAGAAGTACCTATTCGAATTAACATATGAGAAAATAATCAAAAGAATGTATGACAATATATGATGTCTGGGATGATATTTTCCTTAAATGTATTTGTCAGTTTGCTGCGATTGTTGTGTTTTTGGTCGGAATATGGAGGGTCTGGCTTTGGCAATATATATGTCTAGGCAGCTTCTTTTATTCTTTTCTTCCTGGATTCATTCTTTATTTACAACCTGACAGTAGTAAATATTAACGAACTGTTGCCGTGGGGAGAAATTAGATATTGTAGATATTATGAGGTTGTTGGCGTATTCATATGAGGAAAAATGTAATTTACCTTCATATACCTTCCAGATAAAAATATTTCATCCCCTTTTTATATCAAGATTCAATTCATCAACCTCCAATTCTTCCTACAACAGAAAGTATACTTTTTCATATATATATAAAAATCACGCAGCCTGACTATATTACAGTTGACAAGAATTTGCATTTCATTGCAGAACATAGATTAAAAATATGATACTATCATTCCAATCTGTCATACTAAAAGTATGATACTACCATTCCAATCTGTCATACAGCGAGCATGGATGATAACATAAACAATAAGTAAACTTCACTCTATATTATCATTATATGTATATGCATATGAACTATAGTTTAGTCCTCTTTGGCTACTTATTTTTTCGTTTTTTAACGGTTGTGATGTCCCTTTAGATATAGAGGAGAAGAATTTCGGGGACATATAGCTCAGTATTTTAATAAGCCAAGCCCAAAATCCTGAAATTGTATTACTCTGCTCATTAGGCTCACGAGCCTAAATAAGTTTTTTTATTTTATTCAAAAAAATTTACAATAAAATTATTTAGACTGTTTGAGCTCAATCGTGACCTAATTGAAGTAATCGATCCGAGCTCAAGTTGAAAGTAGTTCAATTCGACTCGAGCTCGACTTAGTTGATATAATCGAGCCGAACTCGATATTTTCAAGTCAAGTCGAGTACAAGCTTAAGTCTTTGAAACTTGTTGAGTTTGAAATAAACCAATGAAGCTGTGCTTGAGTTTAGTGATGCTCGGCTTGAACTCCGCTTGTTTTCATCCATACTCTTGAAACCTCAAACATGAATAACTATGTTTAGATTGAATCCAAAACTACTCTATAGCACAGATCGTCTTTAAATTAATACTAAATCGGTCATGATTCTTTTTGTGGTATGAAAAAATAATAATACATAAAAAATTAATTTTAGAGAGTGGCTTAGGGACTTAAATTATAAAATAAACATAACTAAATTATTTTTTATTTAATATAAAATTTAAATAAATCTGTTATATTTAGAAATTATTTAACAAGTTGTAACAAAAATGTATCATTTCGCTAATGTTGGATGTGGCTATAATGCTAAACTGCTCTCTGAACTTCTCAATACCTTATTGGACGAGATGAGCTCGCCGGAACGCCGCGGAGATCACCACCGGCGAAGTCGTGGCGATAACGATCATCCCGTTCACCTCTTCGGCGTCGTAGACCCCACAAAAGCTGTAGAACTCACCGGTGGCCTCTCCCTTTCCCCTCGTCTCAAGCTCCTCCTCACCGTCTTCCGTGCTGACCCCGCCGTGCGCCCCTTTGACGAGTGGCGGCTCCGCCAAGCGCTCTTGAATTTCCTCCGATCACCTCCGCTTTCCCTTAAAATATCCGATGAGGGTGACGCTCTCGTCCTCCGCCGTCGCCCCGAACTCCACAAGCTCAAGCGCGGCGAGCCTGTCGCTAATGGAGCTCTCTACGTTCGCGAATTAGGGTTTCTTAAGTTGAAGAGCCGCGGAGATGAAGGAGGAGGAGAAGGTGATGAGGAGAGGAGGTTTGTGGAGTGGAGGAGGTCGGTGGTGGAGCAACTGGAAGGGATTGAGCTGAACATTGAAGGAGCGAAATTTAGGCTGAGTGTTGAAATTCCACCCGCAGATGATTTTGAAAGCGTGAAGAAATCTTGGGAGGATCAATATTCTAAGCAGCTGCTCGATCGAAGTAAGCAAATAGGATCATGAATTCGAGTTTTAGTTAACTTTATAAATGATTGTAAATTTAACAAATGTGTTTGTCTTTGGGACTAAAACCTTGGATTTGCATGGATATTTGTGGAAAATTTTAAGTGTTTCATAACTTTTACCTGGATTTAGAGATTTTATGGTTGTTGACATTTACTAACTCTTTGTCTAGGATTTTCATCAAGAGCCAGGAAGCCCGACACCATTGTTGTTAGGGGTGTACCTTCACGCTGGTTTGCAGAGCCACGGGTGTCGTCTAAGCCGTCAATGTTGGTTACACATACAATTTTTTCAGTGCTTGGGAAAATAAGGTGCTTATGTTTTTTTCTAGATGAGAAAGGCTGCTTTAGAGATATATATATATAATATATATATATATATTATATATATATATTATATATATATTCCTCCTCCCTTTATTTAGTACTACCAGCTCAGTGCATTGGTTTCATTGTTGGAGCAATCTGTTGGTCTTGTCATTTATAGAAAAGTTAGATTAGAATGGTGTTTCTCTTAGTGGAATAATCTGTTTGATCCTATCATTTATCAAAAAATCTAGAAGAGTTAGCCACGTTCTGGTGGGCATCCCAGTCCATTGAATGAGTCCCAATTCTATTTTTATGTGTTTCGTGGTTACTCTATACTAACAAGTTCCAAGATTATAGAATGTTGCATTAAAAGTGTTGAGAGTCCTCTGCTTTAGTGAGAACTGGACTTACTTGCATTTGTTTTTCTTTTTCTTTCTTTCTCGAAAAAGTAAGAATAAACCCTTCAAATACTTTTTCTTTAGTTATCTTCCCTTCTACCATTGTCAATATAAACCACAAAAATATTTTAAAGAACCTTATACCGTTATATGTTTTTACTGAATTTTCCAAATACCCAGTCTCCTGAACTCAATGTTTTTTGTCCATGGGCCTTGCAACCTCTTTTCCACATGCTTGGATTTTGAGTGGTCGAACGCCAAGGTCGCTACTTTTAATCCAAATTTTGATGAATTGTGTTTAAGAAAATAGAATCTAGAATTACGTACTAGCCCAGGTGAAATTTCACCATTATACTCCAGAAGAATCATTTCTTTCTGATCCATATTTCTGGTGTCATAAAACTGAACTTGATTGGTAAGACTACTCATCTTGTATGCACAATCTTCGCGATGTTGCTGCTCTTTATGTGCTCCTTATCAATAAAAAATCACTGCTAATAGTTTAAGAAACATTCCCTAATTTTAATTTTATTTTCTTTTGTGGAAACTTTGTGTAGTTTAACCTTCATCTCTTAGCAGTCTTCTTAGGACAGGTTGCCTGTGACCAGGAAGTTGAAACTTTTCTTGTTGCTTTTCTGGTTCTTTTCTTGTACTGGGATGCAGGTCGCATGCAACGTTACTTCAAAAATCCATTAGATAAGCGTTGCTGGCATTGAATGCCTTTAGAGGAGTATCTGACTACTGATTCATCTTCTTTGCTATATCCTCCTCAGAAATTAGCAGTTCATGTTAACTGTCGAGCAAAATGTGATTTATTGGAGTAGCACATATACTCAACTGTAGCAACGGCTTACAACTCTTTGGTTATTGGAGACCTGCTCATGCAATTCCAATCTGTTTGTTGTTGTTGTTAAAAGCTAACTATATCCTAGCATAGGGTAAGTGTTTCCAACTTTTTGTAGCCACTTATTAAAAAAAATCTTCTGTGTTATCCATTGCCTTGAACATTTGGCCTCTCCTTAAGGTAATTTGCTGCGAGCCGATTTTGTGTTGGACCTTGTAGTAAAATAGCTGCTTTGCTGGTTCTATAGCTGGTCCTTGCTTCCTGTTGAAATTGTTAGTTGCACTTGATTGTGCTGCCAGTGTCCAGGGACCATAAAAAATTGAATCTGTCTAATTCAGTGGTCCAAAAACAAGATTCAGAGAAGAAGCCACAACTAAGTCACCTCCTAATTAAACCTCGATTAGTTTCCATATATTGCAATCAAATCGGCTTATTGCTTGTCCTGAGTTCTAGGACTACAGACAGTGAGGCCTCGTTTGGTTTGTGGGTAAGGGTATTATTTACCTGGGTAAAGACTTTACTTGGGTAACAAGACGGTAACAGTTACCCATGTTTGTTAGACGAGTAACAATTTCATGGGTATTTAATACCCATGTTTGTTTTGCGAGTAACTGTTACCCATGTAACGGTTACATGGGTAACGGTTACCCGCAAAACAAACAAGGGCATTAAATACCCAAGAATTTTTTTTTGTTTATGTATAAATACTCTTGGATTTGTTACTGAAAAAATAGAGGCAAATTACAATCCATGGACAACACTTTGAAAACAAATATCATTTTAGCAACTCATAAACAAATATCATTGCTTCTCCCTATTGCAGGCTTGTGCATAAGTGTTTAGCATCTCCATTTTACAACTTTCCAAGTACTGCTTCTCTATAATATAACTTAACAAACAGCCCGGAAAATTAATCTTTCAATGTATACAACCATAACTTAACAAACAACCATAGACTAAGACCAAATCCAGAGACCAAAGACCAAATCCACATATTAAAATTCAAAGTCATACTTAGGCTACACATTACAATCCATAGACTAAGACATAGCTAGGCTACATATTACAACCCATAGAAAAGTAAACGACAAGTCAACAGTTACATATTACAATCCATAGACAACGGCATCTGTCAACAATCACCCAGGATCATCAGGACAAACTCCAACCTCTCCTCGTCATCGTCCAGCACATTGAAGGCGGCAACGTCATCAGTAGCCGTTGGTTGAGGCTAGTTCGAGCAGCGAATACCTTGCTCGGCGGCGGGATCAGTAGCCGGACTCCAGGCGAGATCGAGTATAGATCCAGGCAGCAGGCGCGGCGAGCTACAGGCTTAGATCTAGGCAGACGAGATCGAGCATAGAGAGGCGAGCTAGCCGGCCTTCTACGGGCTTGAGAGTCGCAGGCGCGGCGAGATCGAGCATAGATCCAGGCAGCACGGCGAGCTAGGGGCAACCGCACTGAGCTGCGCGGCTAGATCGAGCTCGGATCAAGGCTGGACGACGAGATCTGGCGGGTTCACAACTGCGCGGCAAGACCAGAGCTGTGCAACGAGGTCCTGCGAGGTCGAACACCAGCGGTCGGAGGTCACATGCGTGGCGCGGGGAGATTCGCGAGCAGGCGCGGTGCTATTCCCAAGCAGGCGCGGCGAGATCTCGGAGCAGGAGGCATTGCGGTGCGCGGCGTGAGGAGAGAAGGCGGCAAGATTGGATGAAGCTCGGATCGAGGTCCGGTGAGGTCGAACGCCGGCGAGAAGGAGACGAGGCGCGCGAAGAGGGGTGAGCGAGCGGGCTAGCAGGCGCGGCAGGGTAATGGTTTTACCCTAGTAAATCGGTACCCACCTATTTAGGTGGGTACCAATTTACCCCCCAATGGGGGTAAAATTTTCCCATGGGTAAGGTGGGTACCAATTTACCCCCCAATGGGGGTAAAATTTTCCCATGGGTAACACTCTACCCATAAACCAAACGGGGGTAATGGGTGGTAATCGTTACCCGAGTAACAATTACCACCCCTTTACACCCAAATTTAACACAGCCTGAAACAACATGATCCACTTGGAAAATACAACTCTAACCAAAGCAGACAAAAACCTATGTATAGCCTGCCACTTTATTCAATGCAAAGTGGCAGTAGAACATTCCTCTAACATAGATCATTAAATATTTCTCCACAATCTCCCGTGAAGCCATATGTTTTTAAGGAACTTTTTATATTTGGTAATTGCGTGATGCTCTTTTTATGGCAGATAATCTTAGCGGATGAAAGGAAGTTTTATTAAACAATTGATTTTCATTTCTTGTGCATATTGAGAGGATAGATGCTTGGTTGAAGGTTGGAAAAGGTCTGGTAGAAAATAGACACTGGGTTCATCTCTCTCTGTCTCCGTCTTCTTTTCGATTTCTTCTAATACGTAACAGAATATAATTGTATTTTTCTTTCTACAAACAAAACTGTAGAAGCTTGCCATTTGTACAACAATTTTATGACAACTTTTCTCTTTCTTATCTATGCTTAATAGTTACTCGGTACACCATCTTAACGCCTTCGTTTTTCGTGATGTAGGAATATCAATGTTACTGGCGACGATGAATTAGTTAAGAATACAGAAGCAGCGAACGGAGAGCTTCTCTCTGGTCTTGATTGCAAGATCTTTGTTCAGTTCGAGAGTTATGAGAACTTCCATAATGCAATGAAGGTGTTGTGTGGGCGTTCACTGCAGAAGGTACTGATGGCTGTAGTTTGCTTCTCTCATGCGTGTTGAATTATTTGTTATATATTCTTCTGCATCCTTCCGGTAGGAACTTTGAAGCTTTTTTTTTACCATCTCATTTCTGTTTTTTCTTTTTCTTTCTCGGCAGAGAAATTATGCCTTCATGATCTGCTATATTAGCTAATACAACTCTCTGGGCCATAAATTTGCACCGTTGGCTTATCTAATTGGTTAAGTGGTATAGAACATTCAGTTTACTTGTTCCAGTGTAAAGCTATTGCTATCATTTACTATATGCCTCGTTATCATGGTTCACAATCGCAAAAGTACAACGTTGAATATGTAAACCATAACTTCGTACACGGATCTGATTATGATTTCAAGTTTCAGGTTAGCAATTTTCATGCAACAAATATATAAGAGAAGAGTGAGCAAATGTTTGACACCAAAATTAGTCTGAGCGGTAGCAAGAATTTGGTCGTTAACCCTTTTGTCCTCAAGGCTGTATAATGCCCATCAAAAAAATATCTTTCTATCTTCCTACTTCACATTTCTGATATAATTTTTCTAAATTGCCATCTTTCAAATTATGTCCACAAAGTGGCAACTATTGGCTAATAATAGTACTTACTGTTGTAAGTCACTGTAATGAATGACAAAAGAGAACTTATTCCTGCCACTTCAGAGATCTTGTTGTCTAGGTACGCTTTAGGTACATGCTTATTCTCTTGGCCACCCGCCCAACAAAAACCTATTTACAATTATATTTTTTATGACAATGATCTACCAAGTTACCTTATGCATCATGCGTTACGAAGACCGATTTGATAATGAGTAGCAAATTTGACAACGTAGACCCACTTATCTATGACTATTCTATCCAGACTTTGCATATAGTTTGGGGAGGTAAGCAGATCCATTAGCACATTCTTTTGTCAATTTGATGGGCTATATTGTACATAACCTAGCTTGTACATAACCAGATCAGAATTCGGAAAATATCAACCTAAATAAATTATCGATTTCACTTTAAACCACAATATTTTTCATTCCACTTTAGCACCTGCCAGCACTATGATACAACATTAGCAATACTGTCATAAAACTGTGACGCATGGAACATTGTTGTCTGCAAGCTCACTATCCGTCAACAGTAAAACACTATATGATACACCCACCAATGCTGTGATTTTTCAGGGGCTAAATTGAAGGGTCAAACTTCTTGGGGGCTGAAAGTGGCAGGGCTAACAAAAAGTGCCCCATAAAACCATTGAATTAGGATAGCAATGAACTCGTTAACTAATAATGTTGGCAAGTTCTAAAACTAAATCTCGTTGGCCCCGCGGCTATCTGTCTTCCTCTACGTTTATCTCTACTTTTGATGTAAAAGAACTTATGAGCATAGCTGTGCAGGAAGGTTCACGCCTGAAAGTAGACTACGAAGTATCTTGGGATCGAGATGGCTTTTTCAGAAACACGCAACAGAGGCCTTCTCACGATCAAATTCAAGAAAGTAGTGGCATAGTGCAGCCTGCATTAGGCCACGTTAGGAATCAAGCTCAAAGGCATCATCGTTCAGATCCTGTGCAGCTTGACCATGAAGCACCACGGTCTAAAAGATTTAGGGTAATATTCTACTTCAATAATATTTGTTATGAACATAAACCATCATGCCATTCTTCACTTTGCAAACAATTAATAGGGAATTAGGAAATAGTCTTATTTCAACGTCTGATGCAAATCAGATTTGATACATTCAGTGCTGTTCATTTAGATCTCCGACAAGCTGTCTCACATCTCACAAATTACTAGTTGATTATGGTTGGGCCACTGTGCACTTGTGTAAGGGACAGAGTTGGAATCCAATGCTCAACAGATCTGGGGCAAATTGATAATAAAACAGAATAATCCTTCGACCAAATAAATAAATAAAACAGAATAGTTAGTAATTGCTTCGGCTTAGTAGTCTGATTTCATTTAGACTACTTATAAGATGGACCTTCACCTAAGCAACAATGTATCCGCGACGAGTCTCATTTTGGATTGTCAATGAATCTTTTATGGTCTCTCATGATATTTAGAACTAATATTTATTACAGTCCCAATGCTAAAATTTGCTGACCATGATGATGATAATAAACTGCAGGAGTGATAGATCTAAATAATAGTGGCGGCGAAGTCAATTCAGAGTCAACTAGAAGGTTCCATGACTCCTATGTATTCTAGACCATGAAACGAGGGATGGCAAAAGCACCTAATCAATCTTTCTATCTTCCTGCCAAGAAGTTAACATTTGCTCTTAATTCTGTTTTATTGTGGCTAAATTAGTTGCACAAGACAGTGCTTTTGATTTTCTAGTTTCAGCTGCTTGTACATTTTCTTCTCATTCGTCTAACAGGTTTATGTTACCAAAAAAAAAAAGTAGTATTTGCATTTTTATTTCCAATAACTAAAAATTACAAAAATATGCTCTTCTTATTTAAAATAATATTTTTATTTTTTTACCTATGTGAAATGATAAACTGTCCATTTTAAGTTAAATGCCTTCGTCTTTTAAGAAAAATTATAATAGTGATTTTGTTATTTTACATGATTAAGGTGAGTATAAAATACTATTTTGAACCAACCAGCGTTGGTCCAGTTGGTTAGCGGAACTGGATGTTGAATGAGATAAAAAATTTATCTCTCACGAAGGATTGGTCGGAGGTTTGAATCTCAGTAATATCTGAAAGGTTTATTATTTACTATTCAATATTTGGTTATGATATTGAATAGAAATTAAACTCGGCTGTTAAGATTTTTTTTTTTAAAAAAAGAATTATGGGGTATAATGAAATTTCAAACTAGAAGAGGATAAAACCACAAATGTACCAAAAAGAACTATTACACACAGTTCACTAGTTATTATAAGAGTAATGTTAAAGAAAAAATAGCAATCCAAACCTTTGGACGCACCGACATTGATGTCCTACTGATCCTTCCATGCTAGCTTTTCATCCACCAGCCTATAATGAATGTCCTTGAGCTATGATCGACCGACCTATAATTAACAAATAATCAAGGGAGACTTCCATATCCGTCCGTCTCTTTTTTAATCTTGACAAATAAACCTCTCATTTTTATTCGTTATTTTTAACACCTTAAAACACTTATTCAAAAGTATTATTAAAGAAATATTCAACATAAAAAGTTATAGATTTTAATGAGATTTATGATTTTTATGTTAATTTTTAAAAAAAATATTTCTAAAAATATATTTTGAGGCTCGAAAGTTCAGCAGGTTAATAGATTAATTTTAAAATTCATTAAAATTTTAAAATCTCAAAATATTTATTTGAAAGTATTTTTTGAAAAAAATGTTAAATATGAAAGTTGTTGATCTCATCAAAATCTACAACTTTAATGTTGAAAATTTTTTTCAAAACATATTTATACAATAGTAAAAATAGTTTTAGCATGAATATCGACAGAGAAATTTTTTTTTAAAGTTTAAACAGTAATTAAAGAATCTAGGAATTGATTTTGATGAATAGAAAAAATTTAGGGTTGAGTTGGTATTTTCCCAATAATCAATGTACCATCTTCTTCAACCTACACAATTTTTTTTTTTAAATAATAATATTAATAAAGATGGTGGGTGTGATCGGCCATGGCTACACTTACCAGTGACAGGTTACATTGTAGTACTTAGGTTATTCTTTAAACTTTAGAAAAAATGATCTATAAATCTCTAACAAATAACGATCAAAATTTAGTAAATACTATTAAAATTTGAAATATGAGTCCCAAATTTAAGTATCCCGAAATAAATGTGACCAACATTGCCATTTACCCTGTACTTTTAGAAGAATATGTTTTGGTAATGAAATTAGAAAATCAATCCATCAAGTCCTCGACACTTGACAAGCAAAGCAAGTTACTAAAAGTGAAAAATGATAAGTTCTAATTATTTGAGTTTACTTTATTGGCGTTAAGTGAAAGATATTAGGTATTATACTATTATAATCAGTACGGACACAAATATAAATACATAGATATAACGTAATATATCCAAGCGAGTAGTGTACGAAAAGCATTGTTCTATTTATAGCTTTTGTTTTCCATTTTTCCCTTCTTTTCTTTGCTACAACTGTTAATGTGTACAGAGCCAACTCATATATAAAACGATGTAATGAAATTCACTTTCTAAGTTCTTAAATTTATAAAAGTTTTTGTTACTCAAATTTTCCAACTTATTCACCATCTTATATTTTTATTCTTTTCAAAATCACGTCAACTCAATAAAATCAATGATTTTGTAAGACTTGCCAAGTAAATATGAGCATATACATGTTATCATGCTTAAGAAAACTTAAAACATTCGTAATTTTAAATAAACAGATCCAATTCCAAAAACTCGCTGAAGTCTAATATGAAACATGATAATAATTCAAAGGCACTTACATTTTTATATCCCTAATAATTCGATATTGTATTTTTATACCTTCCTAATTAAAATAATATTTTTATATTCTTTCGCCATATGAAATTATAAAACTTTTCATTCTTTTTTTTTAAAAGTTAGAATAGTTAATTTGATAAAAATAACTTCATTTGACAAAAATGACTTTATTGTTTTATACAATTAATGAAATATTAAAACATTATTTTAAATTTAAAAAAATATATTTTTATAATTTTAAACTATCAGAGCATAGCAAATTAGCAATGCAACATCATATTTGAAATTTAGCAAATGAGCAGTCCCAAATTAGGCTCCATTATGTCTCTAGAAGCTGTGGAAATTGCTTCAAGCCTCCGCAAATATCTGCAGGAAATCCAGCTTTTGTCGTCCCCACCATTTGCACCTACCTCCATTTTCTCCCTGCCTCTCTGTTCTTTGGTCCCCATTTCACCATTAGAAGAACAGAGCAGGAAGGGAAGAAACCAATTATTCATCCTCTGTTTCTCTCTCTGTCTCTGTCTCTCTCTTGGGCCCTAAATTTATTAACTTTCGTAGATACATTGAGAAACCGAGAGGAGAAGAGATGGCAAGTTTTGCAGGGACACAACAAAAATGCACGGCTTGCGCGAAGACGGTGTACCTGGTGGACAAGCTCACCGCCGACAACAGGATCTTCCACAAGGCCTGCTTTCGCTGCCACCACTGTAAAGGAACCCTCAAGGTCTCAAAATCTTTAATCCTGCTGTGTTCTTTCATTTTTTAATGCTGGTTGCTGTGTACTATGACCATGGTTTTCGGTGCCGGTCGGCACATGCCTGTTGCGACAGTTGTCGGCACGGTACGAATCGGCACCGTATGTGTCAAAAAATCTTATATTTAATTTTTAAATTAATTTTTATTTTATTTTAGTTTTTAAAAATAACAAATAAATATATATCGGCACGGTCGATACGGCACCCTCGGCACGGTTGGCGCGTGCCGGGATCTGAATTTATCGAAATTCGGCTCGGTTCGGCGCAAAAGACCTTGACTATGACTACTTGTCAATCTGTGGTTTTTGATGGTTCACTGGCATTGATGGGCTCATAATTTTTAAGGATAATTGTTAGCTTCTGATGGTTTCTTGGATTTCACAGCGATGATGCTATATAATGTCATTGATCTGAGAATAGATGATGATGATGATGATATATCTAGGATTATTTGAAGTATTTTTATGGTCTTTTTTTTGGTCAAAGTATTATTATGGTCTTTCCATTAAGGATAATGAGACTTCTATGTGATTGTAAAGGGGAAAATTGTTTGCAAGCTATACAGTTCAAGATAATCTTTACAATGCAGGATGAAATACAATTGAAAGAAATAAGAAATAGAAGGGTAACTATAATGACTCTTAATATAAAACTTTTAAATGAGGATTTTGTGTTTTGAGAAGTTTTTATATGAAAAGTTTAATGCAGTGGTAATAATCTGATAATTCACATTCCTCTTCTTCTTCCTTTTGACTAAAAAGTAGCCTGTTACTAGGGGGAAAAAAATAACTAAATTTGCGACATTTCTTGAGAAAGCGGCGCTCCACAAATATGGTATTTTTTTTGTGTTTTACAACTTTTTAGTTAGAAGTTTTTACAAACAAGGGGCTTTGACAAATCAACCCCTGCTTTGCAAAACTTTACAAATCAGGCCCTGCATACCAAATCAGCTATTGCTTTTACTAATGCTATCAAGTCAGTAAAAACGTGTGCTGATTTGGCCCTTAAGAAGTAAGGGGGGCTGATTTGGTATAACTTTGTAAAGCATGGGCTAATTTATTATTTACTCTTGAAACAATGTGAAAAAACGTGCCTAATAAAACGTCAAATTTGTAATTAAAAATCACAAATAAATCTCACTTTTGAGAAGGAGGAGGAATTTTCCTGCGATCTTGTTCATTGGTCACGAGCCGATAATCTACATGCTTTTGAATTTAAACACAACCTGTATATAGATACCTCAAACCCAACCTCACACTCCATGGATATGGAGAATAACATTACAGAAACTTAAGGCATATACCGTGTCGACTAAAATTTGGAAGAACAAAGAACATATTCAAGTAAATTTAATTGACTTTGAGTATTAGTCAAAGCTCCTTCAATTAACAGAAATTTTTCACAGCTAGCCAACTACAATTCCTTCGAGGGGGTGTTATACTGCAGGCCTCATTTTGATCAGCTTTTCAAGAGAACTGGAAGCCTGGACAAAAGCTTTGACGGTAGTTTTTTTTTTTTTTTTTTCATGAGCCTCCAGATATACAGTTGCTATGTTATCTTGTGAATCTAACCCTGATAAGTTCATTCAATTTTTTCAGGGACCCCAAAAGTTGTAAAGCAAGAAAGACCCATCTCGAACGAGGTAGATGTCCAAAGTTTCTCCACAATCTTATAGATCTTTATTTCGTATATAAATTTTGCATTGGTAACATTTTAGATTCATATAAAGAATACAGCACTAAATTAAGCTCCTCCAAACTAACTAAATGAGAACAGCACTAAATTAAGCTCCTCCAAACTAACTAAATGAGAGGAGACTAAAAACAGGCACTTACTGTTGATACAGAGCTATTTAAAAATTTAAATCCTGCCATTCTTTCAGGTAGCAGCCACCAAGGCGTCGAGCGCTTTTGCAGGAACAAGAGACAAGTGCCTAGAATGCACAAAAACTGTATACCCAATCGAAAAGGTGAACGTTCAATTCCCTTTGTTCGATGATAAATCAGATATATTCATGATTTTATTCTGCAGCTATGTCTTAGTTGGCAACCAGAATCAATCATTTGTATTTTCTTTCAAGCCAATTCTTATCGTAGAGTCGGAATAAACATCTTTCAACTGTCCAAGCGCTGGAAAAATATTTATCATACATGGAAAGGAATCGTAGTCAAAGAAGCAATTAAACAAAAAAAATGGAGATTAGAGAGATATGCTAGGAGATTCACTCCCTTAGTTACGTACATAGTTTTAAGTTCTGGGCGGCACCATGCCGCCAGGAACGTCTCGGTGCCAGGCCGGCCGGCACCTTTTTTTTTTTTTTTTAATGTTCATCCTTTTCGCTTTCTCGAGGAAGATGAACAGTCGCGTGCACCGGCGTCCGCGACTTTTTTTTTATACGTCGCGCTGCGCGTGACCACTTATTTATTTATTTTTTTTAATTATTTTAAAAAATAACTTTTAAATATAATAAAATATATAAAAATAATATTTTATTTTCGACACGTCTCGAGTTTGGAATTTATCGAAACTCGGCACGGTACGAAATTTAAAACCTTGGTTACGTAGTTAGTTACTATCGTTGTAGATATATAATCTCGCATTTTCAAACAGCTACATAAGAACATTAGCTGCACAGCATAATGATTAGTCATTGTATACTCTCTCCCTTTACATAGCAAAATACTCCCTGCGAGCCCGCGTGGACAAAGGCTTTTGGCCTAACCACGCAAATCCCTGTCTTCCATGTGGAATAATGTGATACCATGTGGAATAATCACGTTGTTTTAACAGTGGTGGAATTTCTTCGCCAGGTTACTGTTAATGGGACTGCATATCACAGGAGCTGCTTCAAATGCTGTCATGGGGGGTGTACGATAAGCCCTTCCAACTACATTGCGCACGAGGGTAAGCTTTACTGTAAGCACCACCACATCCAACTGTTCAAGGAGAAAGGAAATTATAGCCAGCTTGAGAACGAGCAAGAAAAGATCGTCGCAGGAGGAGCTCCAGCCACGGCAGAAATCGCAGAGGCATAATCAACATCAGAAATAAATATTGCATCATTTCCTCTCTTTTTTCCTCTCTTGGTTCGGAAGTCTGTGAGCATATAAAACTGCATTATGTGTGGTCTTTCAGAAGCTTGTAATTGTATTTTTTGCTTGTTTAAACCCCATAAATATGGCTATCAGTTGAAGTATTTTTCATCCAATTCAAATAATTTCGTCATTTTGTCGGTCGATGCAATAAAAATTTCAACTTACAAGAACTAAGCCCTAAGAAAGCCCCTATATCTTATCAAATTCTAGGACATGTGCGGGTTTGAACCTTGGAAACGCCCTCTGTGAGTTAGCAAATATGGAGAATACATACGGTCCTATCAGAGAGAGAACCCAAGCTTGTCCAAACTTATAAATAGACTAATAGTCATCATGGATGTTGAGGCGTACATGTTTTTAGAAATAAATGTCTGGTTCCGGAGTGGCGAAGTGGCGAAGTTTTACGTTGGATGGATAAAGGCTCAAAAATTCTTCTTGTCTGGCTACGAATTTCTATCTCTTCCGTTTAAGGTTTTAAATGAACGAGCACTCTGATGGTAACATGTATGTACGTCCTCTCACATGCATTGGAGACTTCGCCCTACATATCGATCCACGGTAGTTTTATTCTGTGTAGAGTCGGATTCAGAATGATGACGTCGTTCGTTCTCCAAAAATAAATAAATAAAGGTCTAGGCCTAAATGATAAGTGAAACTACTTATAATCCTTGATTTATGATCCAAATCGAATCCGAATGGCAATCGATGAGAATCAAAATCAGAACCATTGCCTAGTACATATTTGGTTCAGCACCGAACAAAATGGTTTATGCAGAATCAAAATCGAATTTAATACATATCTGGTTCATTTGAAGTGATACTTTTTTTGATGTTATGAATATAATATCAATAATAATTCATAGCTCCGACTATGACAATTGAATGAAAGCCCGGTCCAATATGCATCCATGTTTGAAACAAAATTTTAGGAGATTTGCGTTTTTATGTTTCCATCATTGGAAATTCTATTTTATGCCTCCTACTTTAATTTAGTGCTTTATTTTCTTAATCCTATAAAATAATAAAATTGTCACTTTTTTTTTTAAAGATAAGAGTGGTTAATTTGGCGAGGATAATGTTATCATATCATATAATTAATGGATTATAAAATCGTCATTTCGAATTACAGAATATATAGTTTTTTAAATTGTCAGAAAATTTTTAAAAAAACATAAATGCTCCCAAATTTTTGTATAACCAAATGATGAAACTTTTAACTTTGTAACGGTTAAGTTGTAACTTTGTAAACGCTGAGAATTTTGAATATATCTATGCGGCGGAAAGAAAATCGAAGAATATAAAATTAATCTCTTCTACTCTGAAGCGAGTCCGAAGATTAAAAAGAGAAAAAAAAAAAAAAAAAAAAAAAGCTTGGGTGAGGCAAACATATTGCAACATTAGCCAAAAAAGACTACTTTTAGAACTAACTTTTGGACAATATGAAATAAACTTTGCTTCATGAATATTACGGCACAGACGGCTTCCAAAATTATTTTCAAATTGTTGTTATTTTTTTTTTCAAATATAGAAAAGACCAATTAAATGTGATTTAAAATATATAGTTTAGATACATATTTTGTAATTCCAAAAATCTTAGGAGTTTAACAACATACTTGCTACAATTTTCACATTGCAAATATTAATTTTAAAGAATTCTTTTTAAAAAATTGTTAAAATAAAACTCTACGTCTTAAAATTTTGAAAAAAAATTTGAAGGTATATTTGAAAGATTTTTTTTTTGTTTTTTTGCACTAGCATGGTTCATACAACAGTGTGTTGAATATAAGGGCTACTGTGTAGTTGAAAAATACAAATATTGAATAGCGTCGGACTAAAATGTTTTACTATATTATCAGGCACGAAAAAAGACAATTAGATTATTTTTTTATTAAAATATTCGAGCTGAATACATTCTTACCGCTATAGTAAACATACTTAGACTACTTTGATTGTAAGGCCTACTATGCAGTTTCTAAATGCAAATATGGAAAAAACTGCTCAATCCAACAGATTATCTAATAAATCACACATAATCAATCTCCACCACACACGCACCTCGTGATCCGTACAATTTTCTTGTAATCTGCAAAAAAATCAAAATTACAGATATATCTATCGTGATGTGTGAATTTAATTGTGCCACGTCGGCATGTATGATTTTTTTTGTGATTTATTGGGGTATATAGCAAAGTCCTACAAATATTGGATAACTCTTTTGACAGGTATGTTCTTACTGCTGTAGTACCGAAGTCACAAGTGCTTTAACTTTAGAAAATGAGATAAATCTGAGCCCTCCGATATCAGCAATTAGGATTTATTAATTCAAATTAAAATCAAAGGAGTTCCCAACAAATAAGCAATTAATTTGCCAAAGTTCCGGCGAACAGCTTCGCGAAGATGGCCGCGCCGCTGCGACATCGGAGCTTCTCCTCCGCCGCTCTCCTCTTTTTCAACTCATCTCGTGTTTCCCAGCAATCTAGATCTCTCGCCTCTGCCGCTGCATCTTCCTCCGACGATGCCCTCATCGAGATCAAGCCCGGGGAGATCGGGATGGTCTCCGGTATTCCTCAGGAACATCTTAAGCGCAGAGTACTTCACTCTTCTCTTCTTTTAGATTGTTGTTGATCGTACTTGATTCAATTATGATTTTCTTTGTTGGTAGAGTAAACCCACGAATAATCAGTATTTTCTCTAAGGATTGTGAAATTTAGGTTATTATCAATTGATTTACTTGACATTGATATTGCCAACTTCAAATGCTGAGCAATTTCTGATTTCTCACGCTTTTCTTTATATTCTTCTTGTCGGATGTTTAGTTTAGATTGTTGATTGTATTTGACTCAACTATGCTTTTCTTTCTTATTAAAGTAAACATAGGAATAATCAGTATTCTTGGATAAGGATTACAAGAAATCTTGGTTATATCAACTGCACATTGCTATTTACTTTAACAGCTTCAAATGCTGAGCAATTTTTTGTTTTGTCACGCTTTTGTTTATGGACGGTATAGATTCAGTTTTGCTAGGAACCAATTTTTTTCGGAGTAATAGATTCAATCATTCATAATTTCTTAGATTCCAGGGAGAATCTTGTTGGGGAGTCCTACTTCCTGCTGTAGCAGCTGTACTTGATCTCGTCTTTGACACTCCGTGTACACTTTTTTTTTTCCCATTTGAACTGGGGTGTTTCCCCGGAACTATGGCACTGCTTGCAATTGTCCCCATCTGACTTTTCCAGGAGAATACTTCCAACCCGAGAGTTCCCATCATACGTGAAGGGGGTGCACGTACGCGTATCCACTAGCGCAGCGATCCATAGCAGGAAGGCTTTTTGAGGCCCACCCTAGCACTCTAGATCTGCAATTAACTATAAAAAATTACACTAGCTTGATGAGGATCAAATGCCTTACAGCAAGAGATAATATTGCAAGTCTAAATCATAATTGCTTAGTAAAACAGAGATTATCAGGAGTTATATGATAGTTTTTTAGTTATCACCTAAAAAAGAGTGGAGAGAAAGAGAGCAGTGAAGGAGGGAAGAAGAGATTTGACCAGGGATAGTAACAAATGATTTGGGCCAACAGGCCTAACCAAATTTCCATATGCTGCTAAGCAACTTTAGGTCAACCCGATATAATTGCCCCTAGCCGTGTCAATTCACAGTGGCCCATCGGCACCCATAAGTGGTTACTTATTGAGTTGGAGTTAACTATGTCATATCATTATTATTCTTTGGGCTAGTTGGTTCAAGGAGAACTCTGTTGGATCATCATATTGGCTCATTAGTGAAAAAGGCGCCAAAGAAGGTGGGATCTTTGTTATTATGCAAATTGAAATATAAGCTTCAAGCAACTGAAACTTAATAAGTAAAATTATTTTATCACTTAAAATTTTTGATACTCGGCTGTGTTGGATAAACATATTTGTAGGCTTTACAGTTTGGATTCTTTATCAAAACAATCATGCGTCTCTTTGTTTCCTTGATTCAAAAGCTTGATTGAATATGAGTTTAAGTTTCAGTTAAGGTTGTAGGTGGATATTGTTAACTGACAAATTAAGTATATATGTACAATCGTAAGAGTATAATGTATCATTATAAGTATTACTATTACTATTATTTTTTTATCTTTGTTGTTATTTATTTTTTATCATCATCATCATCCAATTATGAGTATTCTTTTACCATTTTCATCACTGTTAGTGTAAAAGGCTGCCACATTAAAGGATCAAACCATAGGGTTTAATAATCAATTTTAACCTAGGATTTGATTTTTGATGTAACAATCTCTAGGTATTGGGGTGTCCGGTGATATTAACCTTCAATGACACTTTTCCAAGTTTATTTGTAGGTTTAAGTATCTTTCCATGTGAGCAAGATTTATGTCAACAAATTTCAACATAATCATTCCCTTGTTATCATCAGTATACAATTAATTATTCTCGAGTTCTTTCTCTGTACACTTACTTATTGTGTAAATGCGTCTATCCTTTTTTTCTCTCATCTGTGGTTGTTTGAACGTGTTTAAAAAAGTTTGCCTAAGGCGCAATAGCGGTGTTTAATGCTTCAGAAATGAAATTTATTTGAGGAGCCGTAAAGCTGCGAGGCATGATACACGCCTTAATTGGATTGGTGCCTAAAAGAAGGAAAGAAAAAGAGATTCGAAGCAGTACCTCAAGAGGAGGATGATATTTTTTTAAGAGTTTTAATAAATATACGTATGGTGTCTTTAGTGCATTTTGATTAATCTCTGTATCTTTTTTATGAAATTTCTTAAGTATTGGATATACATATTTATCATGGAGCTGTGCGCTTCATGTCACTCAGGCACGCGACATTGCTTTTGCCTTCGACTAGTCTCTATTCCCATGACCTATTTATTGTCTTAGCGTGCCGTACATCTTTTCAAACTTTGTGTGCGAGGACTTATCTAATAAATTTCCTATTTAATAGTTCCATTCTGGAAATGAATGCTGTATGTTTATTTTCTTTCCTGTTTGTACTCGCTTATTATTTTGTATAGATTGAGCTTAAACGGCAGAATATAATTTCTTATCATGTGCAAATTGTATCATGGCAGGTATTAATTTATTCACCAGCTAGAACTGCAACTCAGCAAGGCTCTGGAAAAGTTGGGAAATGGAAAATAAACTTCGTGTCTACGCAGAAGTATGCTTTATCTGCTGCTAACATCATTCCGCTTTGTTACTTGATGTGCACATTTACCAACTGTCTTTTATTATGGTACAATTTTTTTTTCCTGCTAACACTGGTACGGATCTCCTTGTTAGGTGGGAGAATCCATTGA
This sequence comes from Xerophyta viscosa, assembly GCA_002076135.1. Classification (NCBI taxonomy): domain Eukaryota; kingdom Viridiplantae; phylum Streptophyta; class Magnoliopsida; order Pandanales; family Velloziaceae; genus Xerophyta; species Xerophyta viscosa. The sequence goes on from MJHO01000001.1 coordinate 499,951, forward strand.
TGGGCTGGACCTCTACTGGGGACCCATATGCTAATGTAGGCGAGTCCGCGCTTTATTTCGACAGTGAAGAAGCTGCAAGAGCTTTTGCTGAGAAGCATGGTTGGGACTATGTGGTAAGGGATCATGGATAACTTGATATTAAGCGGTGTTGTGGTAGATAAACATGTTATTCCTAGCTTGAGCAAAAAATTTCGCCCGCCAAGGCTTACAAGCTAACATGTTATGAATCATTGAGGATTTTCCAACATCGCTCCAAATAGTACTTGTGCAACTCCTACAAAGTTTACATGATTTATTGCTTCACTATCCATTTCTAAATTTTCTTAGTTACATTGAGGATTTTCCATATTGCTATGAATCATCACTGTTTGTGTAAATTATGATTCTTTAAGAGCATTCATAAATTCTGAAATTTCCTTGTCAAACAGTTTCTTGCAGCGAGGTTGTAGTAGCTCTCTCGTCGACAAGTCTAAGCCCCTTGTTGATTTTTTGATCATACGCTTTCTTCTGCATTGTTCAGACGAGACACATTCTGAAGTTATTTAATAATGAAAGAATTTAACTAGAATATGTAGGAATTTTTAATTTATATATATGCAGAAGTTTCTTTTTGGTTCCTTAACTTTTTATCTGCTTCCATCAAACTGAAATTTTGGCCAAGTTTCACAATATCTATATGGATAGATTCACAAACTTAGTAGCTGCCGAACTATATATAAGAGCAGTGCCAATTAAGGATCAACTTTTGTACACAAGAGCTCCAAGAGCTCCACGGCTGTTGAACTTTGTCAATATTGTCATCAAACTAGCATAAACCAACTCAGGTGAGAGAAAGAATGTGTGTGCGCACACCTGCAGCTGCTCACACTTGCACGAAAATTCATGAAGGAAATCATCTATGCTAACTTTAATCCTGATGTTCCTGCCAAGGACGAAACCTGCACATCAGAGGAGGGGGGGGGTCATTTTGTTCATTGCTGTGTTTTTTTTTAACAAAGTTTAACTGCTGATGGTCATGCATTGCATGATGGGCCCTTTTGGCTTTTCAACTACAACCTTGCTCTTTGACTTATTTGTATGAATTCATGATGATTTCATTATTGATCATGTTAATTTACTTCTGGTTTGCAGGTTAGAAAGCCCCACACTCCGCTGCTGAAGGTTTGTATTCTGACCCCCGGCTTTCTTATGAAAGAATAGTGCATTTGTGTATTTTAAGTTGCACCATATATAAGTCTTTTCTTGAATATGCATTAAGTAGAAATATGCTGCTAAAAATGGAAGCATAATATATCCTTGTGTAACTTCATCCTTTAATTGTCAAAGTTAAATGTCTTATCTGTAATCAAATAGTTGTGCCCTCTTTGCACATATAGCTTTTGGTGACATTTTCTAGTTCGAACTTAATATATGTTTTCATTTCCTATATGAACCATAGAATATATGCCGATTTCAATATGTCATTCCTCAAGTACCTTTATCTGCATTTGCTATCAAGCTCAAGGTAATTGCATTGAAAAGTTCAACTGTAATAATCTTTTCACATATTGCACATATAAATTGAAGCTTCTAGTTTGAGCATTGTGTATGTCAATTTGAATCATATTTTGTTTGCCATTGCAAATGAAAGGCACCCCAAAATACATGAGTCGCAAAACAAACGTACCATCTTTATGAAACTCATTTCTACCCGAGTCATACAAGCATAGTCTGCATTTTCCTAGTGCGATAGCATGCCCATATAACATGCTAGTATTCTTATGTATTCTTAGCATGCCAAAAGCGTGGCTGAATATATATATATATATATATATATATATTCAAAAACTGTATATTCTATCCCAAGTTAGTAGCACATATGAACTTCAAATTCTGGAGGAAATGTACCTTGCTAAAGCTGTCTTGTTGAGTTGTAATGTATGAAGATTGCTGGGGCTATGCAAACATAGGGCATTTGTTGTATAAGGCCCTGCTTTTGGATTTTGGACATTTCGTTGGCAACTTTTTATGATTGTTTTATAATTTCTGAACAAGTTGAACAAAGGAAACTATAATTTGGGATTTGCATGCACAAGTTTGATCAAAAGATATCTAGGCATCAAAAAAGGAGATCAGACCTTTGCTGGCACTTGCATTTATTTCTTCTTCGTGTTATTGCATTTATTTCTTCTTCTTGTTATTGCATATATAATTGTCACAGTTTAATTCAAGCTCTTACGTGTACCCTGATTTTTTTCCCCCAATTTGGTGGGTTCAACATCAACAATTTCACCAAAATTTAACAAAAATTCCAGTGTTTTAATCCCAATAACTTTAACCTCTTTGGGCAGGTGAGATCCTATGCAGACAATTTCAAGTGGAAGGGCCCTCCAAAGTCAGATGATTAAGCATCCCAAGTGCACATTTCATAATCTTTAACGTTGTAATCTAAGCTGAATTTCCAGTAAATGATGTTTTTTATCCAATTCCAAACAGTTCTTAGTTATGTATTACATGAATGCAAACAAGCTCATTGGCGGAAAATCAAAAATAAAAATTAATTGAACTTTCTTTTTACTTATCCTACTCCTAAAATCTTCCACAACTGGTCTCTATTATATTTACATATATTTGCTGCAAACTTGCAAATAGTCCCAATAACAAGAAGCCCTTTATACCTTGCATTTACTGACAGTAGCCCTTGCTCTATAAAATTTCCATGCAAACATGTAATCCCTCACATCACAGCACAGTCTTGTAACTTCACAAGGCGCATCGACGACGGTCTTCTGCCCATTTCTAATCCACTCTATCTTCCCTCTGCATGCGAACCCAGTTGATTGTACATTCGTCCCGAAGTCTCCAGAAAGTTCTAAAACTATTTCACCGTTGATTCTCCTCGTCGAGGGACCAAATCCGACCATGCAGTCGAGCCACGGGCATTCCGGCTGGCCGATCATCTCTTTATACGCACAGTTAGCCAGTCGGACTTTGTTAGTATTGTCTGACACCACCGTCGGCACAACTTCGGCTTCCACAGCTGCTTCGACTTCTTCCGCAGTCATGGCCTTGAATGACGATGTGGCGGAGTCGAAAGTCTCTTCTTTGATGCACATAACGGTTATGCTCGAGCTTACGGGCCTCAAGGGCTGCGGTGATATGACCTTGGGTTTCTGAAGCTTCTGTAATAAGTCTCTCTCCACCGGAACCGCCACCGGCCCGCGCATTGGCAGCGGCGACAAAGGTGATGATGGTTTGTGCGTGTGCTGTTCCATTACTACTGGAGTGATATTAGGTGAAGTTGGTAAAAGAGTGAGAGTTAACAGCTCGGCGGGAGCTCTACTTGTCTCCTCAAATGCTTTGGAAGCTTGCAGAGATACTATAGGGAGCCTGCAGGCAGCACTGGTGGCGGCAGAGAGGCAATGAGCCACCGGACTGAATACCTTCTGCCGCTTGGCGACGACTGCGGCGGCGACGTGCGCAGCAAAGCCGCCGACTCGTCCGCGCTTCCTCGTTCTGCAAGACCTCGTACGGAGGCTAAGCTGCTGATGAAACGGCGCCTGCGGCAACGGGCACGCCTGCGGCGTCAGCAGCGGCTTTGGCGCTATGGGTCTGTAGCGCGCCAAGATCTCATGCGTCTTGGCCATGTCCACCGCCGAGCTCATCCTCACGGCCTGTAGATACTTGGTCTTTCTTCTTTAGATGGATTTAAGCAGGGAGGTGGCCAATGGGTTGGAGGCAACAAGAGGAGAGGGGGAGTGGCACGTGTGGGGAAGCATGGGGTACGTGGAGTGGACCATGGTTGGTGGGAGCCACGTACGTGTAGGAGTTATGTGATAGGGCGTGACAATTATACCAGCGTCTTGCCCGGCGGCGCTCCGGCCACTGGGGAGACGAGACGTGGCAGATGCGAACCCATGCGCGCCTACACTTAGCAAGAGTCTGGAACAATGGGATATGCCAAGAGCGGTTTCTCTCTTCTCTTTGCATGTATATCGCCTCGGTCTTGTCGGAGGCTCGTTGCCTTTTCATTAACGGTGGATATAGGTGGCATAAAGTGTATTGGGTAGGAGATGGAGGGTGGGGATTGAGATCCTGTAGATGTTTGTGCAGCATAAGCTTGCTTAGGAGTATGTGAGCATATCAAAGCAAGCGCGCTCCCGCTCATGGGGTTTGGAGTTGAGGATTTTTTAGGACACGTGGAGTTGGGGGAGTGGCGGGTGGCGGGTGGCGGGTGGCGGGTGGCGGGTGGCGGGTGGCGGATGGGCGATATTGTCACGTCTGGCAGCAGTGAGTGTTGTTTGCGTTGGGGAGATGCCATCTTAGCCCATAGTTTTAAAAGTTGTACAAATTAATTTTTAATCTTAATTGTTTTATAATTTAATTTTTTAAAATTTATATTAAAAATATTTAGTTACTATATAAATACTATTTAAAAATAAATAAATATAAAATAAATATATATATTAATGGGATTTATATTTTTATTATTTTAAAATAAATATTCTGAAGATCATAATGGATTTGCAGATAAACTGTTAAAAATTTAAAATTTTAAAATATTTATTTAAAAATATTTTTTAAATATAAAAAAAAAAATTGATATGATTTATGATTTTTATTTTTAAAAGTTTTCTAAAGTATACTAGATATTTTATGATGTAAAAATTAAATTATTAAAGGAGAATTTTATTTCGGTTAAACAGTGTAGGGCCAATGCAAACTTTCCCCTTTGGGTTTGATCTTGCATGGTTGTGACGAGATAGACGCATGGCCGATTTCTCTTGTTCTTATCTCTCCTTAAGATGTACTCTTTCACACGTGGAAATCTTTAAAAACTTAAACTATGCATAAATATTTGGCAGTTTGTCGATCAGTGCTCCCAAAAAATTAAACTCGGCCAATTAACACCTCTAATTTGATTTAGTTTTAATGCCGTGAAGACGAAAGCAAATTTGGAGGATACTTTTTTAACCAAAATCGATTTTAGAGGACACTCAAAAAACAAATTGTCCAAATTATATTTTGACGTAAAATTATTGTATAAATTTTCATCTATAATTTTACGTTCTTAAACATTAGTAGCTTTTGAATATGTTTTAAATCTATTGAAATTTTAGATGCTCAATATATTATTTGAAAATATTATAAAAATTTTTTGAATAACTAAGAATAGAGCACCCTATAATTTATCTTTTCCTATTTAAATTGTTTTTAGAAAACTCATATAATATTACAGTGTCTGTTTAGAGGTTGTTTTTTAAGTTATTTGCATGTGAAGTAAGTGCAAGTCTACTGTTTTAATATGATGCAAGTCCACTCTTTCAGGACATTCTCACCATCCATGGCATGCCCTTCGTAAAATAACTTACTTAGAAATACACGGCGTGTATAGGAAGCTCCGACTACTTGGATGTGGCAATCCCGAGCAACTGAATTGAATTACGACCCATCGCACCGCATTAGCATGCATCCCATAGAAAATGGATGAGAGATAACAAGTTCTAACCTTAGCTCGGTGTCGGGCCCGGATCGTACTATAAAATCCATGTAGGCCTGTTGTCAGGATTACTCCCGAAGCAAGTGATTAACCCTCTTCTTGCACTATATCATTCCAGTTATAAATTTGAGATAGTGAGGGTTAATTATAACCTTGAAATGGAAAACCACTAATTATGGGATGCCTTAGTAAACCAGTAACATAATACTGCTCCATTATTTCCTTTTTTTTTTTATTTTGTGTTGTAAAGATTACTACTACGCAACAGATTATGTGTGGTATATATTTAAATAAACGTCGTGTGATTCAAATTGCATTACAACAACCATCCGTATCTATGATAAAAGACATTTTCTCTATAAACAGGAATTCTCTATAAAAATTAACCTCCAAATTCTGCAATGGGATGCAATGTTGGCTTCCAGCGGCCATTTCTGCATCTGGATATGCTTCTTTCTAACACATCATCTTCGCTCTCCTCTGCTTCGTCCTCGTTCACCTGTCGTATATATACATAATATAATAAGAATTAAGAAGAGTTAGATGATGGCCAAAGTTACACTGAAGATGCCTTTTTTTTCTTTTTGAGAAATTATATGCAACTATTTCTACTCATATTTTCTTGTGAAAGTTTGCAAATATTGAAAATACACCAGTAAAAGTAGAATACGAATATAGTAGTTGTAAATATAGTAAATTCATCCAAATAAAACTTTTTAAGTAGACAGCAAACCATCATTTGTAATTATTTTTATTTTTTTCTAAGAGAAACATGATTACAGGTTATTATATATTCTTAGACTGTAAGCACACTGTAATCCCTCTACATAATGTTGTCTTAAGGGTAATAACTGCATATCACAAAGAAACATTTGCGCACAGTATATAGAGGATGAGAATCATCTGTACCGGTTCTATACACTGTTCTGATATCTAAAATAATAATAATAGTAATAATTATAATATATATATATATATATTCAATAAAAATTATAGTTTTTGATGAGATCTATAATTTTTATATTATTTTTTTTTCCAAAAAATTATTCTAAATAAATGTTATAGGACTCCTAAGTTTTAACTTCTTAACGGATGAGGAGATCTATATTTTTTTTAAGTACCGATGTATATAATAGTATATAGAATTCAATGAAGAAAATACTTATCCGTATATAAGTGAGTGTAATTTATAGATCTCATCATAATACGTGTATGATAAATGAGTCAATGGACCAGATTTTGGAATGACACTAACTTGAACAGTAAATAGACCAAACTACGTGCTGTGGATTGAATAACCAATTATGTCCGCCAACTTATTCCTATTATTCCATTAAGTTTCAATTGATTTGAAGGAAAATAACCAATTATCTCTAAATATTAAAAATTGAAAATTGTAGTATAATATAAAAACTAAAAATCTGAAATTATGGCTGTGTTTTTGTTTCTTTTCTCACTTTTTCATGCAAAATTTTTAAAAAAAAATCATAAAAAATGTTCACTTTATTACTACTTAATACATAGTTGTGGTCATTTTACACCAAATTTGTTAGAATTTAACAGTAAAAAAGATGGGTAGACTTAAAGCATTGCCAAAATACATGCTCTGTATCATTTATTGGATTTGTAACTTCATAACTTGCATATGTTATCATTCCAAAATATAACAGTTATATTAAATTTTACAATTTATAATATGCTTCGAGAAGTTTTACAATGCTCCGAACATAAATTTCATTATTTGCATCCAACTTACTAAAATTTATATTTGAAAATACTCTTTGAAAAATTGTTAAACTATAAAATTGTTTAGAAATATAACGTTCATGTTTTTATAATTCAAAAATATCATATCTAATAAATAGATAAAAATATTATATAAAAATAAATTAATATTTATACTAAATATCTTTATAATTATTTTGATATTTTATTATATTTTTAAAACAATTTAAATTATTAAATTATATATTTTATGTTTTAAAATTTAATTTGTAGTTTAAATAAAATTTATAAATATATTTAAAGAATATAAATTCTAGTTAGTTGAGGATAATAGTAAAACTTATGTCCAAAATATTGTAAAATTTTCCACTATACTTCTTTTCTATTTGTTAATCCCGTATGCGTTTCTGTATTTTCCCGTAAAATAGATTATGAGAGAAACTCTGGATATTTTCATTAGAAGAATAACACGTACCGAAGTGGGAAAATCGTATTTAGTGGAGCTTCCACCACCATCGCCGCCGTCCCGGCAGTCGCCATCGCCGCCGCCGCCGCCGCCACAATCATCGCTTTCACGTCCTCTTCTTCCACTTTCTTTCTTTCCATCACTCCTCCCGTTCTCCTTCGCCAGCAATCTACTCAGCTTGACGTGCTTCTTTGATCTAAACTCTTCTAAGACATCTAAAATCTTACACAAACAAATTAGTAGAAAGCGATGAAAATAGAGGATTATAATCAAATAAACAGAGGATGTCGACTGATATCGAGGTCTCAAATTCGATTCTCACGCGGTTTGAAAGGAAGAATTTTTCAAGAAATGTCTCGCTCCATTATATCACGCACACATAATTTCTCTGCGTACAACAAGTCTGAGAATATCCGTTATCTTTCTAGGTGAAGCTAGGTACAAAAAAAACCATTGATATATGGTTGAGATCGCTAGCTTTAACCTTGGAAATCAACAGCCCTTGCATCTTTGTTTTTTTAAATAAATAAATAAACGCATACAAACCTTCGAAGCTAACGAGGCGGTAGACATGGCCGATCAGCAGCAGATCATCGGGACGGAGCAGCCGGAGATACTTCGCCGTCGTCAGAGGTGGCGAGGACGACGAGGTCTGATCGTTCCTTTTGGACCTTGCAGTTATTATAATTGCTACATAGTAACCTGGGTTTTTGGCCATTATTTGGCTTGCGTTTACAGACCAGTAAAGTCTCTCCGAAGACCCTCCCGGCCGCTCGATAACCACCGTCGCCGCCTCCGCCGCCTGACAATTCCCCATGCTTTATCAAATAATCACTTGACTGTAGAACAACAATAGCAACTATAGAAAGTGCAAGTCCTGCAGACAGCTGTGGAAATCAATATTTATAGGGTCCGAAGTTGGATGGATTCTGATGTGGGAACAAAGTGTTGAAAGGATACCTAACTGGGTTAATTTATCATAGGAAACAAAAGGCAAAAATTAGGGGAATCTTCATTAGACCTTTCATAAATTTCCGCTCAATTTATTCCAAAAAGGCCAAGTGCAGTTAGCTCGATCGGTTTGGATGCGCCTCAGAAAGCGTCACCATCCGGTTTGAGGTCGTGTGGAGTGAAATATTCTGCAGAATTTTTCAAAAAAATTCTGTATTCTGTTGCAGGAGCCCCCGTACATAGAAGGCATGTACTCGGATCTCAGAGCGTCGGTCGGAGCTAGGAGTGGGGAGTTTCTCGAGAGTTTGAGGTCCCTACCGGAACGTGCGCTCGCATTACGGATTCCACCGTGATAATTTCAAAAAATTTAATCTAAAAAGAATTTTACATTTTAATTCAGCATTTTTTTTCTAGCATTAATTTCTTATAATAATCTACCAAGTTTGTAGAATAAGGGTATAAGTAAGATGTGCATTTGATAAATACCACACAGACAAACGCGATAAAATTTGTTTAGTTCTTAAATGAATATATTTGAACAGAACATAGTAAGATTAAACAAATTCAAGCCCATTCTATAATGTTCACCAACATCTCAATAAGAGTTTTATTTCAATTACAATTTCATTATCAGTATACTTTTTTTTTTGAGATAACGAGACGAAACTTCTCACTGGGTCTCCGCTAACTCGCGAATCACAGTTTTCTACGCACAGCAATAGAATCATTTTGAACCCAGATGCGTGCAGGAGAGTAAAACCCCGGCCTGGCGTTCGCCTCCGGACCAGACATGAAGTACTGGGAGTTTTTCAACCACCAGCTTCCCCTCATCCGCTGTAAACTCGCGGCCACATGCATACTCGCATTGCAGCCACCCGTGGGGTTCGAACCCGGACGCTCGCTTCTTGAGGCGAGCACCCCGACGGACTGATCCACGGGCGGGGGACTTCTTTATCAGTATACTGAAACTCATTATTTGTTGATCTATTTCAATATTGTAATACGTCAATAAAAACGTCTGCAAAATTATCATAATGCAGGATATATAAGTATTATTTGACGCTAAGCACTACCATGTATATGTAAATATTGTGATGCGTATTTTTCAAGATTATTAACTTTAAGACCTTCATGGACACTTTTTGGAATAAGATTCTGGTGAAAGTTGGGTTCAGAGTTTGGCCACGGTTGACGATTGCCCATTTGGACATTGGTAGCAGCTCGTGATTCATCCCAAACGCGCATCTTGTCTATATTAGCTTCGCCCTCGCACTAATTAAGCCCATGTCCATATCGGGAAAAAAAAAAGGGGCTTTTCTTATTCAGCCCTAAAAGGGACACATTATACCAAATCAGCCTACGTAATTTAGGATTTTCATTCTAGCCCCTCCTCGTAAAATGTACTATATTATTTTGACCACTAATAGGTATTTTTCGGATAAACTTTCAATATAAAAGTAATAAAGTTTGATAAAATCTACAATTTTTATTTTCAATAATTTTTTAAAAAATACTTCTAAGCATATATTTTGAGCCTTCGAAATTTAATCGAGTTAACAAGTCGGATCGAAGTATTTTTTGAAAAAGTATCAAACATGAAAATTATAGATCTCATCAAAATCTATAATTTTTATGTTGAATTTTTTTTTTAAAAATACTGATACAGTGGTCAAAACTAAATAATACGTATTACCAAAGAGGGGCTTAAAGTGAATATATCAAACTAGAGGGGCTGAATACAAACAGTTTTCAAAAGGGGATGCATCGGAACTATCCCCCAAAAAAAAAAAAAAAAAAAAAAAAAAAAAAAAAAAAAAACTTTTTGCATGTCCATATGAGTAAAAAAAATTGATATTCTTCAAGAATTTCTAACAGTACCAATGATTAGAATTATATTATGCATTATAAATAGAGCCACATATAGCTCAGTAGGAGCAATTGCTCCCAATAGTTTCTCAAGAAAACAACATAGGTTTATATAACTCTACTCATACTAATATGGTTGTATAGGTAAAACTATAGCATCTCCTTTCTTCCTACTCGTCTAAAATATGGCGTTGTGTCCTAAATATTACTGGACCAACTGACTACCTGGCGAACAAATTTACTTTAATGAGTTACCATAAATTTTGTATAATGTCTCATAAACGTGATATTTTATAAAAAATTTACGGCAACATATTTGACTTATTTTTAAATAATTTAATGAAAATTTTTAAACTATAACATTGTAGATTTTGATATGATATATAACTTTGTAATTGAATAATTTTATCAATAATACGTCAAAATAATGATTGAAACCTTAGTTATTATTTTGACATACTAGCTAGTTATATATATATATATATATATATATATATATATATATATATATATATATATATATATATATATATATATATATATATATATATTTTAAATGTTCAAGTAGGAAGTTATAGATCGAATTTATGCACTGTCTCGAGATAGGTGTTGCATATGATAGACGGTGAGGATCGCGGCTGTAACAGATGGGCGCAGGATTGGGACGCAGACTATTCGCATCAGTATCTCGCAATGGTTGTACCCCGACTGTACTTAAGCGAAGGTTGACACTTCTAACTTATATCAATGTAGGCGATGCCTTATCCTCAAAAAGGAAAAAAAAAAAGTTAAAATTATAGCTTAGTAGGCATAGATATCTTCAAACTTCTTATTTCCTGCTGGCCCATATAAATAGTAGGGAAGCTTTTTTTTTGGGAAATTTTGAAACTTAGCCCACCTGAATAAGGGTAGGTGTAAGATGGGGATTGGGTGCAATTTTAAGAGATAGAGATAGGTCTATGACTTGGGTGCGATTTTGGGAGCGGAAGAACGATTGGGTGCGTGTTTTCGACATAACAGTTTTCTTTTAAAAGAACCAAAAACTCTAAAATTATAGCGGCTATCTAAAAGTAGTGCTCCAAACCCGTCAAGCACAATACTTTTAAATTTTTTATTTTTTTAATAACGAGACGAAACCTCTCCCGAATCTCTATTAACATACGGTCCACGATTTTCTATGCACACCCCCAAACTATATCGGATCTAGGTGTGCGCAGGGAGTAAAACTCTGGCCTGGTGTCTGCCTCCGGACTAGACATGGATTACCGTAATACAGCCACCAGCTTCCCGGCAATCCGCTAAAAACGCGCGGCGTATGCATATTCTCATTTCAGGACACCCTTGGAATGAACCCATCACGCACGGCTCACAAACCGCGCGACTGCCGATTGACCCAAGGACGGAAATTTTGTATATTTGAATGGTAAAATCTTGTATCTTTTTTAGTTAAAAATTGCCTCATTGACCATTCGGTTCTAGCTTAGCCACTATTGTGTATCGTATATATATCACACATATTTCGGGGTGTAGGTTCTGATGTATCATGAATCTTGTTGACCGTGATGAATGGCAGTGATGTATATAAGTCTGATACATGTAAGTCGTTGAAATATATAATTTTTAATTATTAATAAGAAAAATGTAAATTATGAAATTGAAAATACAATTATTTTCTATAATATTATAATATTACTCTGAGACAACTATTAAGAGTTAAAAAGCGGGATTAAGGAACCCTAAGATGTTTTTATTGAGATGGTATTAAAAATATTTTTTGAAAAAATTAATTTTTTTTCCTTGGTAAATTAGTTTTGTGAAAATGAACCGGGTGATGCGGCCGAACCTGGCTCTTTTGAACCCATTTAAGTTGCTTTAAATACTTGTACCGCAAGGTTTTTTGGTTTTGCCATTTGTTGTGTTTTTTAATGTTGAGTTCAGTTTTTATCCTACATCTCGATCAGAATCGAAACACTACGGTGGTCCCTTCCAAATCACGTTTGTTGAGATTTGAACATCCACCATATGCTTCATGAGAAGCAAACCACTGTCGCCTTCTAGCATCCAATTCCGCTAATCAATCGGGCCGATGATAGTTGGTGCCATTTGTTATTAAATCTTGACAAAAGTATGCTGTTCTGATGGTTTGATTAGATACTGAAACATAAGCTGACTTTTATGTAACCACCAAAAGAAATAACCTCCTTATGAAGACAAAGAACTGAATGTTGTGAATATAACATACAAATTCATATATTGATGGAATCAGGAAGTTAATCTACTCGTAAGACATAGAAGTGCAACATTTACATTCTTCTTTGATTTATTTGTTAAAATTGTGGTACAAATAAACCAGTTTTAGATATAATTTTTTTACGATAATATAAAAAACATCTAAATTATTTCACTCCATAATATGATAAATACATGGACATTTGCTACTGAAACTCTGAAAGGGGTTTAGATTGAGACCTTTAGAGTTTGATCTTTGCTCCACCACCACTTCTGATATGGTCTGCAAGGATGGCTTCCACTGTCGATATTGAAGCATTATGCCGGGCATCCATTCGCTATTGCTACCCCCCGCCGTCAGCCGGTTCACCGCATCTGCTACCTCTTCCACCTTTGCTTCCTGCTGCGGTTCACTGGCCTGAAACCGGAAAACTTCTAATATAATGCGTACAGAGCAACAAATTAACTAGTTAGGTAAATTGGTAATATTTTACATATGATATGAGAACCTTTTATAAAGATTTAAGAAGAGAAATGTTATTATTCATTATCATTTTGATCCTAAAAATTTAGCACTGATGTGATATTATCCAAATTATTTTTTAATTAAATATTTTAAAAAATATATTTTATATATGATAATTGAAAAAGTTAAAATTGTCATTACAAAAGCATTAAAAAATAAAAAATACTCATTTCAAAACTTCTTATAAAGTCATTTTTCAATGCTACCTCAGTAAGAAAAATACTGAAGTTACAATTTTTTTTTAATGAACCCAATACTTTTTATTTAGTGCAGGGTCTAATATTTCTTGAATAGTTCTATCTCATTTGAGAAATTATTGCACGCACCGCGTTCACCACGTCATCCCGTATACCGCATACATCTACAAGCATTTTTTAAAAATATTTTTAATATAAAATTATAAATATTGATGAGATATACAACTTTTATATAGAAAAATTTTTCAAAAAATACTTCTAAATAGATATTTTTGGACTCTAAAATTTTCATGAATTTAATATTTTTTAGATGCTAAAATTATTTAGCCCAAACCATTTATTAGAAATATTTTTTGAAAAAAAATTTCTACATGAAAGTTGTATATCTCATCAATATCTACAATTTTTATTTTGAAAATTTTTTAAGATAAAATTTACAAATATATTAGGTGTACGGATGATATGATGCATTCGGTGCGTGCAATAATTTCTCATCTCATTTTAGGATTAGCAGCCTGCGTATGTGTTAGTACGTAGTATTTTCATTTTCAAAAGTATGCTTTTCCAACAAGCATTTTCGTCAAGTGTTGTCTTTTTTTAAATACTATATCAACTTTGTACCTTTTTCAAAGCTAACGTCGGTTTTTTCTAATACTAACAATGTTTTATTCTAAAAATAGAAAAAACAAAAAAGTTTTTTCATTATACGCAGTCATTAAAGATTTACGGTTCTTTAGCTCACCGTTTCCGGCGATCTCTCCGCCAACAGCGGCGGTGTCTGTTGCCAGCCACCGTATCTGCTTTTACTTTCTCTCTTCACTCTGCCGCCGCCTTTCATCTCCATCTGCTTCACCAGCACTCTGCTCAGCTTGACGTTCTTCTTCGTCGTAAACTCTCTCAACACATCTGTAGACAACAAAATAATTAAATATTTTAATGTTAAGCATAAATTATTTTATATTTTATATTTTTATTATCGTATGTGAACCATCACAACTTTTTTTCAAAAAAGTTATCTTTCTTTATTTTTTTCACCTGAATTGATTTATCAGGTTTTAGCAACTCATCCGAATAAAGGGACGATACATTTCAACTCCAAAACAATTCTTTAATGCTTCAGGAATTAGATGGCACCGACTATTAGTCTACTACACGTGGCCATAAGTACGGTGATGATAGATGGATATCACGAGGATGAAATATTTTTGGGTGTAACGGTATACCACGTCACTTCGTGTAACGGTTTCAAAAATATTTTATTAAAAATATTTTTTGAAAAAAATTTCAACATTAAAGTTGTAAATTTTGACGAAATCTATAATTTTTGTGTCAAAATTTTTTCAAAAAATATTTCTAAAAATATGTTTTGAGACTCCAAAGTTTAACAGATTTAAAGCGGGTTTAAAAACTGTTTTAAAACCCATTAAATTCGTTAAATTTTGGAGCCCTAAAATATCTAAAAGTGTTTTTTGAAAAAATTGTGAACATGAAAGTTGTAGATCTCATCGAAATATATAAATTTTATTTAAGAAGTTTTTCCAAAAAATGATCATAAAATTTATTTTTTTTAATTTAAACACGATGAAGATATATGCTGACGTGGCCGTAAACGTTTAATTGTAAAAATTTTTCACGAGAATGACTTGCACATTGTCCGCTCACAAATTTCGTATTATAAATAAATTTATTATTTATAAATCTCAAAATTAATATAAAATATATTTTACAAAAATATTAATATAAATTTATATACCATATTAATATTTTTTAAAAGATGTTTTTTAAAATATATTTATAAATAGATAATTTAAGATTATTAAATTTTAGCAAACTAACGGATTAACTTTTAAATCCGTTAAAATTTTTATAATTTAAAAATATTTTGTGCAGAATTATTTTAAAAAAAAATTAGATGTAAAAATTACAAATTACATTTTTTATATATATTTCAATTTCGTTCAATAAATATTTATAAAATAGTAAAAATATTTTTAGTGTAAATTTTGAGACGTGCAGATTTATAAGATTTTGAATCTAGTGGCTGTTGTAAACAGTTTTGAAATCAGAGTTTGATATACAATTATCCCGATCACAAATGCTATTTTTCCTTAAAAACGTACCAGTTTAGGAAATGAATGGCATTGCTCATTGCATATTCATCAAGGATGTGTGAGAGTTCATATTCGATTTGAGTGATACACTATACGCAAATATTAGTTGTATCTATATAGTTTAAAATAACGTATGTGATTCAGGTTATATTCTGATAAATAGAAATATGAGACGTAAAAATCACATGATAAATGCTTTGAAAGGCATACTTGCGTTGATATTAAGGTTTTTGATAAAAAAACACTTGTAGGGCACTTAAAAGCACATTTGTCATGCACATAAAATAAGGATGGATATTATTATTCATTTATTGTAGATATGAACATATAATCTAACTTTGATGGAATGTGTATCTCGTTAGAAGACAAGCAGAGTGCAAACGAAACTATGACAACATGGACATCTAACAGCCTCTTCAACTACTGAAATTATATCCATTGCCATTAATATCTAGCAAAAAAATTGATAATAATAACAAATAATAACAAGGATTGTTTTTTTTAAATTAAAAATTTACTTTGCAAAACTCGAACAAATTAACACTCAAAATAAAAATACTAATTTAGCTTTTTACAACACTTTTTAGCGCATCCGATTATTTTTTTAGCGCTCCCGATATACTTTATGCCCCTTGCGGCATATGTAAGAATATATATCCAAAAAGAAATCAATAATGTAATACGAAAGTTTACGGTGTATATAAATGAAGTACTTACTATTATAGATTCCATGGTTTCTCTCTAGCCAAGCAGAGTTTGTTCAAATTATATGAAATTCCACCTAATGTAGTTTTTAAGTTCCAAAAGACGAATATTTTTTTAGACAATTTTATATTTTTCTCTTAATTGGTAAATCATACAATTTATAAATATAACGTTAAACTTCTATTTTATAATATAATTTTTATTAACAAAATTATTCAAATTTATTATGGATAATTAGTAAGCCTGTCTGTGAATTCACTGTTGGAGAATCAAGATTTTTGCCTCTTTGGCTATATGTCAAATAGCATATACTAGATTATTATCTGCACCACCTGAGATTCAAACCCGCGATATATGTTCTTGAGGCACGCGTCGCGCTATCCGCCTTCCGATGCATGGGACTGCGGGGGACTCTTCTTAGTTTTATCAATTAACAACTTAAATACGAGAGCAGAAAACCGATTGCCCAATAAAAATGTAATGGACTAATTATTTTTACCTAGGCCCGTTACTTTTGATAACAACAAAATCAGTCCAATGTATATCTCCTCTTTCCTAACGTATTGAGAAAGAAGTTATCAAGATTTATAACTTGTTTTATATATTACTCCTTTTTATCCAACTTATTGAGAAACAATCTTATTTAAGTAATAAATTACCCCCACGAAAATAAAAAATACCCTGTTATCTTACATGTTATTTATTATATTATTTATTGCTTTAGTCCTCCACAGCCTGTAAGCCTGAAATAAAGCAAACTTTGGACGACGAAAAAGCAAAATAATATGTATACTCGAATATAAACTTAACTTTTAAAAGCAAACTGAATATCTCTGCTTTATATATTTTTTAAGTTATAAATTTACTATAATTTGAAAACTAAAATAGATATGTCTCCACCTGACTGACTATCAGCTCATGCAGCCCTATTTTTAACAAATAAGTCCTTATTTCTTGCTAACGGACTGTCACGTATATAAACTGATTTGGCCTTTAAAAATTAAAAATGATTAATTTATAATAATTTTTAAAAGCAATGGCTAATATGTACCTATTGCTAAAATAAAATTATTTTTGGAGATGCGTTAGTATTATTTAAAAAAAAAAAAAGAAAAGAGTAAACTAGCTTTGTTCTTTGGTAGTTTGCATATCAGGCCCTCCTTTAGAATTAAAATTTTTATTTATGAATAAACTCTTTATTTATATATATCATATTGATGTCCTAAAATATCTATTTATAAATAAATTTTATAAAAGTTTTGGATACAAAAATTATAAATCACATCAAAAAACAATTTTATATTCAAATTATTTTTAAAATTTAAATAGATATTTTTGGATAATTTTGATAGAGTAACGGATTAAATTTTAAACCTATTAACATTTTGAAGTTTCAAAAAATATTTAAAAATAATTTTAGATATAAAAATTATATCACGATCTAGTTTTAATATTTATATTTTCATAAAAATATTTATATAAGATAATTTAAAATTAATTTAAATGATGTGTTAATTTGTCAAATGTTTTAAAATTAAGGATTGAAATGTAATTATTGTTGCTTTTGTATGCAAGGGGTGTCTTCAGCACTCGCATCGATTAACAAACAGTCGGAGCTCATCCGGGAAAAAGCGACCGGAAAGAGCCCTTGGTAACATGTCCTCCTCCTCTTTCACTGTAGCATAGAAGGAGAAGAAGAAGAAGACAAAACTTCTTTGATCTGTCTAACCCCATTTTCCCCACACCGCTTTTATATAGAATACAACCCTCAACCAACCCCCTCATTCCTCACCACTCTCAATCTCTGTCTCTTCTTCCTCCTCACTTTTAACTCCCTTCTCCTTCACACCTTTTAACTCTCCACCTGTACTCTCTCTTTCTCTCTCTCTCTCTCTCTCACTCTCGCTCACTCAACTGTATGTATATAGTGACAAACGCTTGTACTTTAGACCATGAAATCGTTTTCTACAGCCACAGCCGTCGCCATGACTCGATCTCCTAGACCTTCCATTCTCGCCGACACTTTGGTCTTCGCCGGTGGCGCCGCGGTAGCCCTCCTCATCTTCTGGTGCTTCTACTCATTCTCCTTCCCTACCCCTTTTTCTTCTTCCACCTTCAAAATCTCTTTCCCCTCGTTCCACCCTTCAACTTCTTTTTCTTCTTCTTCACCTTCTGCAGATCATCAAACCACCTTCTACGATGATCCCTCTTTATCTTACACGATCGGCAGACCCATCAAAAATTGGGACGAGAAACGCAGAAGTTGGCTACTATCCCACCCTTCATTCCTCGCCGGTGCAGACGAGAGAGTAGTGATGGTGTCAGGATCGCAACCGAGCCCGTGTAAGAACCCCATCGGCGACCACCTTCTTCTCCGTTTCTTCAAGAACAAGGTAGACTACTGCCGCCTCCACGGTATAGACATTTTCTACAATGACGCTCTGCTACACCCTAAAATGTTCACGTACTGGGCAAAAACTCCGGCTGTCCGCGCCGCCATGCTTGCCCACCCAGAGGCCGAGTGGATCTGGTGGATAGACTCAGACGCCGCGATCACCGACATGGAATTCGCTCTCCCTCTACAACGCTATTCTAATCACAACTTCGTCGTGCATGGCTGGAAAAAGTTGGTGTATGAGAAGAAGAGCTGGACGAGCTTGAATGCTGGCGTGTTTATGATACGAAATTGTCAGTGGTCGCTCGATTTCATGGACGAGTGGGCGCGCATGGGCCCTCAGTCGCCGGAGTACGATCACTGGGGAAAAGTTCTCCAGTCAGAATTCAAAGACAAATTATTCCCAGAATCAGATGATCAGTCTGGACTCGTTTATCTTCTCATAAAAGAGAAGAATAAATGGGGAAGTAAGATTTACTTAGAACAAGAGTATTACTTCCAAGGGTACTGGGTGGAGATCGTGGGACATTTGAAGAATATTTCAGAGAGGTATTTGGAGATAGAGAGGAATGCGCCGGAGCTGCGGCGGCGGAGGGCAGAGAAGGTGTCTGCGGAGGAGTTGAGGAAGGTGAGAGAGAAATACTTAGTTGAATTAAAAGCTGGGTATGGATTAGAAGGCTGGAGAAGGCCTTTCATAACGCACTTCACTGGGTGTCAGCCATGCAGTGGAAATCATAACCAGATGTACTCCGGCGAAAGTTGTTACCGAGGGATGTTGAAGGCGCTTGACTTCGCCGACGATCAGGTTTTGCGAGCGTATGGGTTCCGTCACTACCGCCATGACAGCGGCGGCTCCGCGGTGAACTTTACCGCTGTCGAACAGATTCCGTTCGACTTCCCCGCCGCCGGCGGCCGGTGACGCATTTGTGTTACTGCCTTTTGGATGTAATAGAAAGAGAGTTTCTCCGGAATATATACGAAATTAAGGAGCTGATTAGATTTTATTTGATGAGACTCCAAATTCTTTCATGAACTGTGTCTACATTTTGAGGTCCTATTTCTTTTTCTATAATAGAGAGCGGGGTTCAAAATATCAATCAGTATAGCGCAATTAGTTAGCAGGATGTTGTAAATCGAAAGGCGATTATGATTTGTCTTTTATAATAAGTATATTGGAGATTTTAAGTTTGAGCAAGTACCACGGCTGAGCATTACCCGAAAAATCGAACCGAACCGAACCGATCCGAACAAAGCCAAAATTTCGGATTCGGTTCGGGTCGGATTCGGTTCGGGCCGGCATTTTAATACTTCGGATCTATATAATTCGGTTCGGGTTCGGTGGTCGAATTTCGGGTCGGTTTAGGTTGGATCCGAATTATCCTCACGAGTCACATTTTAGTTAGTTTTCGTTGGTTTTTATGTACTAATTTTTTCTTTTTAAACAATACATTAATATTACAACTATTCGGGTTGACCCGAACCGACCCGAATCCGAAATGGTATTGAATAAAAATAATTTTTGCTTTATTCGGGTCAACCCGAACCAACCCGAATTGACCCGAATTTTAGTCGGTTCAGGTCGGTTCGGGTTGAAACGAAATTCGGATCGGTTCGGGTCTGAAGGTATTCGGTTCGGATCGACCTTAAGAATTTCGGGTCTGTTTCGGTTCGGTTCGGGTTGATCCGAATGCTCAGCCCTAGCAAGTACAAGTTGGAATGAGCTTACAAGTTGGAATGAGCTTTTGAATCGTTCCGGTCTTTATCGAAACGTGAAATAAAAATAAAATTTGACAGTCACATACCTAAATGAAAAGGAGAATGTAATTCATCCAAAGTAGGTCATTTGGTAAAATACGTATAAAGGTGATGATATTTGACAAATAAATAGAAATTAAAGTTGTTACGTTACGTGAATAAAGGCAAGGATCATTGAAGGGTGTTGTTTACTTGACTTAATATGTCACGCCGCCTCCATGGGCATGCGTGCAATTTGCAGCGAGCAGCACGCAAGGGAACCAACGGCATGAATTCTGGGACAACCTATTTAAACTTGTCAATCACTAGCCCATTAAATATTGAAAATTTAAAAAATAAAATAATATTAGTTCTTAGATTCTTTCTATTTATTCAAATTATTTCTAATTTTTCCAATTATTATTTATTTTTTTTTAAAAAAAAAATTCATCGATATTTGTGCCGAAGTTATTTTGACAACCGTATAAATATTTTTTTTAAAAAAATTAACATTATAAATTTTAATGAGATATATAATTTTCTTATTTAATATTTTTTTTAAAAAAATATTTTCAAATAAATATTTTGAGGCTTCAAAGTTTTAGTAGGTTTTAAAATCGATCCATTTATCTGCTTAACTTTGAACTCTCAAAAGACTTATTTAGAAACATTTTGAAAAAAAAAAAATAACATTAAAGTTGTAGATTTCTATAATTTTTATATTAAATAGTTTTTTAAAAAAATATTTCTAAATAAGTATTTTAAGATGTCAAAGTTAACGGATAAAACGAGGGACTTATTCGTTGAAGTTGAAGTATGGAGGGGCTGATATGAAAGTCTCCCTTTGAAAATGATTTCATATCACCTATGATTTAAGTGTAGTATAGATTTTGGTCTTTATAAGGTACTCTATGTAATAGTTTTGATCCCAAAAATATATTTCAAATTTTATAAAAAAAAAATTACTAATCAATATTCTAACCTGACAGGAGACAAACGAATCTGAATTCAAAACCAAAAAATATAGCCCGAATCCGAATATAAATTTTAAAACCCGATGGGGTCGGATTTGGGTGGTCTGAAATCCGACTTGATTCGTCTCGTTGCCGTTCCTAACAGTACTCATAACTGAGATGTTATTGTTATAGTTACTCGGTCACTCCGAGCACCGCTCTTTTAGGTCCTAGCACTAGAATGGATGCTACTCAAGTCTCCAGATCGGCGGTGGGAGATGGAGGGGCTGAGCTCAAGTTCGACAGACCAGATCAGCTGAAATGAAAGCCTGCAAGTTTTGCACGTTGACCATCCTACGAGCCTGTATGAGCCGTCAATTAATTTGATCCTTTCTTTTCTTTCTGAAATGAATAATAATCTTGTTATGTTTTATTTTCATATGACAATAACTAACTGAATTGACATGGATAAATCACGGATAATTCCATATCAGCCTCCTATTTTCAGAAAATTTTCCGATCAGCCTCCAAAAATACATTTTCAGAGGCTGATCCGACAAATTTAAAGAAATGGAGGCTGATATGAAATTATCCCGATAAATTATATTGACGAAATATATGAACTAACTTTCCGGTGAAGTTAACGTTTTTTCTTTTTCTTATCCAATGTTGACATAAGTTGTTCACTACTTTTACTCACTATTTATTGTGAGTCAATTATATTGAATTGACAATGATCGGATCTTAATAGAACTGGTGCAACATGGCGCGGCCACCATGCTTGTGTTAATACCACTGATTTGGTAAAAGTTCTTAGGACAAAAAAAAATAGTAGGCAGAAGAAATTGATATTCTTTTTTTTTTCCCTTTAGCCAAAGTACTGTTTAGAATAGCGAAGGGTTCATAGAAGCACATGTTCTCCAGAAAGAAATGTTCTACGATATGAAATATGATTAGACCTCGTAAAATGGAGATGTATATCAATATTTTCAAAGAGTTATATGTAATACTATCGTTGAGGATAATATAAAATTTAAGATCTATTCAAATTGAAATGTTAAAAAAATTCCAATTGGTAGAAAATAAAACGATATTACTAATAAATCTATTAGTTATGATGCTCGCACAAAATGAGCCAATCATGGAGTTACATCCAATGCACCGAATTGCTTGTATAGGTCAGGTTTGCAGGACGACCTACTGGCTACTGCTGGCAGGATTTTCTTTGTTTATTTAAAAAACTAAAAAAGAAAAGTGATTCGCTTGACCAAATCGCTGTTGTTTCCTCCAACTCTTGGCATTTTATCTTTGTTTTTGGGTTTAGATGTTGCGAATGCAACAGTTTTTGTTCAGAAATGCTGTAGCTCCAAAGAGTTCTCTTTTGAACACCGTTTCACTGTTGATTTTTGGGTGAAAAATTGGGAGAATTCTTGGGAGTCTGGACAACATAGGTTCTTATAAATGCAAGATGTCAAAATATGTCCCAAAGGATCACCCAAAAGGTTTAAGCACGAATTCTGGGAGATATTTGACAGCTCTAGCAAGAGCAGCTTATAATAATTTTCCTAAAAGAACGATTTTTAAGCTGCTTTTAAAAAACCCTACTTGAAGCATTACTTTGACAAATGTAGATATTTGTTGAACCATTTGGGAGAAGGAAAAAAAAAAATATTCTCGCCAAAAAAGAGAAAAAAAGCAAACAAAAATTCTTGAATAAATCATTTATATTTATCTACATGTAACTTTATCTTTCTTCTTCCTGCGATGTGCTTTACCTGCACCTGAATTTTCCCAACCAATCAGTTTAGATTTCTGCAATCAGACCATAAACATCTACACATACAAACTAAACAAGCGTCTTGCACCTGAACTTTCCCTACCAATCAGTTTAGATTTCGTCCCGCGCCGTGGGACGGATGGTGGGGCGCGCAGCTCAAAAACCGCACGTCCCAGGTTCAAATCCCACGGGCGTCACGCCGCGGACGTGTGTCGGAAAGTTTCTCCAGCTTATCTCGTGGGAAGTAAAATATATCCAGTTCGAGGTCCCTTCAGGGGCGTGCACCGTAGTCTGCTCTATTCGTAAGATGTGACCTCTCAATTGGTGGAACAGTAATCGGTGCCACCCGCAAATTTATCTGTTACGATGGTCGCTCAAAAAGGACCAGTTACGGACAGAATTTTTCCGCACTAATCTCAAAAAGCAAAAGAAAAAAAAAAAGAAAAAAAAAACAAACTAAACAAGCAGATGCATATAGAGAAATAGAATTCGATAGATGTATAAATAAACATATTCATCGTTAAGCCTGCGAATACACATGCTGAAGCCCAGATTGACTGAATAGCTCATAACTTGGGGTTTCTTTTCTGTTAAGCAGTATCCGAGAAGCCTTAGCGGCTACCACCTACTTTAGCAGTATAATAAATATCTACACTATCGTACCGCTATTGCGAACCAAGCCACCTTCTGAAGAAAACCCGTCAATCCAACCGTCATCATCATGTTACATAGATATATATCAAAGGTAGTGAAGCGAAGAGCCGGTAGAATCTGTTAGCGTTTGGAATTCCTAACTTCAATTGGAGACGGTCTTGAGCCTCTTAGCCGCCTGCACAAACCCTACAATGACCTGCAGCTCATCCAATTGCTTTGGAAGGAAGAAAAAAGCAATCAGATTTATAATAGTATCAGAACTTCCACAATAAAAGAAAAATTTTGTACCTAAACCAAGACTGTAATGATCTCCACCACAAGTTGATGCCCATAGTGGGAGATACCGTTACAATGTGTGGTTGACGTAATTCCAACTCAGTTTAGATGTTTATCCAGAGTTCAAAAATTTGGATGGCTAAAAATGCTCAGCTTGGAAATAATACATAACTTTATCGGTGCTTACCTGAGACATAAAGTGCCGCTTAACTGCATCAATCAACTGCTCTTTTGAGGGGTTTGGACTAGCATCCATCTGATCCAATAAAATTGGAACTTGTTTAACCACCCATTACGAAGAAATGGATTCCAAACAAAAGATTGTTAAAAAGAAGAAAGGAGAATTTCCAGAGAAAAAAGAAGAATTTATGGAACACTTACAAGATTGAAATGCCGCCAATATCTCCACAATGCTGTCGTCTCCAGCTTACTTAGGTCAACTTTCTGCACCAAGCAGTCAATATTTCAATTTTTTTCTTTAAGATATTGATTAAAACACTTAGTAGTATAGTAGCAAATTTATTAGCAATCAATTCCATGTGGTTTGCACTTTTCATATTATTGGGTTAATACATTGTCCTATAGATAAAGAAAAACATTGTGTGTACCATACCGATGTGGTGGTTGACGAAGAGACGGACCCTTTAGACTGTGAATCGCAGGAATGAGACTGAGATCGGCTTGAAGATTTGTGCGCAAATCCCCTATGTGTCCTCATTTTGGATCTATGTGACTTATGACAAAATGTATCATCTGATGCTGCAAGCCAATCATACAGATGAGAAAACATAGCTATGTATGAGTAATGAAAATAGTCCTGTAGAAAAACTCAAAAAAAGGAATATGAACATGTTTTAGTTAAAATAAAATAAAATAAAATAATTAGGATGATCTGACAAAGGATGGTTGCAATTTGCAGTAAGAAACTAGAAAGCCAACTCCTTTTTAAGAAAAAGAAAAATTGACACAGAACCCTATCCCTAATCAGAAGTGCGAAGAAGTGTATAAAGTAAAGTATGAAAAAGAGAGTTTGTATTAGTGATACTATCAAACTATTGTTAACTTGGTCCAATGAAATCTACACAACCTCTTATCACCAAAACAATACGAAATAAACATGAATAATGAGTTTTCAAAATTTGGCTGGAGTGAGTTTGTCCCTTTTGGATGAAGTAAACAGGTCCTAAAACAAATTCTGTTACCTGTTAACAGCAATTTTGAACTCGTAAAATAAAGTTCTTCAAATGTTGTTCGTTTGTTTTGGATGATTGTTTATAATCAGTAATATTCCTGCTTTTTGTCTTAATATCGTACATACCTTAATGAAAATGAATAGAACTGTATTGTCACTGTGACCTAATTATCCAAAAATTAAGATTATCTAATGGACTAAAACATAGCCAATATGACATGTATTTGGGTTCAGAAGATGGATATCTATACCAAGATCTGAGACATTCCAGTGCGCATTCTCGCATTCAAGATCATCATCATCCTCTTGACCTGTAGGGGCTTCGATCACACTAAGGGCATTCCTCTGCAACTTGACCTCTATCCCATTAGTTAGCACCTGCTTTCAACAATCAATCAAAAAGTCAAGAAAAGATTTAGTAAATGAATTTAGCATTTAGTTTTTGAAGAACCATGAAAATTCACCGTTAGAAATATTGCCAACATTAGGATCCAGCATAGCAGCACAGACATTTTTTTATTTCTAAATTTTTTTAATGCATTTCGATACGTACAACTTAAAGAAACTTCCTTCAAAAGAATGAATTAATTATCTGGAATTATTTGAAAATGCAGATCAAACATTCTGGAACCAAGTATCCTTATTGATGATCAATTTACGCAATTGTCATGCTCTTACACTCCAATCAACTAAAGAAAACCCCCAATTATTTAAATTCGATCCCAAAAAAGAACTTCCACTTATAGCCAACACGATTCTTAATAACCTAATTACAACAATCTCATGTTCATAATCGGACGACATGTAACAAATCGTTAAATCAAATTCCTAAAATGTCGAGTGCAAATTCAAACTGGAAATAGCATCGCGTGCATAAAACCTCAAAATTTTAATCAAAACCCTACATTTCCAAAAAACTTGCATAACATAACTTCAAATTCAAATCAAAACCAACCAACCAACATAATTACTCCAATTCACATAAGAAGCAGATTAATTGCAATGAAATTACCAGCCAATGCCAGCCTCCGAGGCCAACAGCCTTCTTGACGACCCCTCGAAGTCCAACAAGAACAGATTTTGTGCGATTATTTCCGGTGACAACAACTTTCGTGTGCCGGGGAAGCACAGAAAGCTCTTCTTCGCTGCTCTCTGACACCATTCCACCGCCTGCTTCAGCATCTACCAGCATCGCCAATTGAGCACCAATTACACCAAAATTGAGCTCAATTTGATCCCCTGATCGCGCTCCGACTGAAACTTGAACAATGCGGGTGTGAAATTGGCGAAATAAGGATTAATTTCGGGAGAATTTGGGAAATTTGCGAGTTTTTTTTCAGAGCAAGGACATGGAGGGATGAGAGTGACTGAGCTGCTCCATTTCTCTCTCTTTTCTATCCGTCCGTTCAGTCTTCTAAAACTATAACCTCAATTTTCAAACTACGAAATGCACCCAATCATAAGCCAACACGTCATCAAAACCGTGTGAGAAGTGACATATGCGTAGTTAATTTAGTGGATGATTTCCTGTTTTGTGCGAATGCGGCATCATAGGAGATGTTAAGATGGAGCGTATTTGCTTTTTGGTGTGTGCTTGGTCGAATCCCTGCGACTGAGGACTGACGAATAGAAATACGACACGTGGATGACGGGTTTAGAAACGCCTCGGATGCGACAGGCGGTTACGGAGGGCGTGAATTTTTGACCTTGGTCTGACGGAAATGCCCCTTTTATGTCCGACTCCTGTGAGACAGACATGACTAATAAGTAGGCACTTCGGTAGGAAAATGATGAATCGACCCATAGCATACGGATAAATCAAGCGATAATTGCTTGTGAGCTTTCATTTTGAAACTTTTTAATAAATTAGTCTTTTATTTAATTCTTTACAAATCATTTTTTTAAAAATTTAAATTAAATTTTTTACAAATCAATTTCTCTTTTAAAAATTCAATGCTAAAATGATTTGGTTAATATATAAATATTTTTTAAATATTTACACAAATATAGAAAATTTGAAGTATTTAAAATTTTTAAATATTTTTCTTAAAAATTCTATATAAATAATATAAAGTTCTAAAAAGTTCTAAAATTTAGTGGATTTAAAAGCTAATTTACTAATCTATTTTAATTTTAAAGTTCTGGAATTTATATTTAAAATTATTTTTTATAATAATTTCAAATAACTCAATTTAATTTATAATTTTATATTTAAAATTTATTCAAAACATACTTCTATCTATATATTTAGAACACAGAAAATAATAAATTTAAAACAGAGATTTATTAACAAACTTTTAAACAATATAGGGCTAATATGCAACTCTCCCATAAAGCACACACCTCAGAAAACTTTTGCCCTAAGTCTAGAGCAAATGATAAATCTACCTTCCTCTTAAAAACTTGTTCGATCGAGCCTCCGATAAAAAGAAAAAGAAATATTTATATTTTTACACTCATAATTTAAAATAGCAAAAATGTGTCTCAATATAGCGAAAATATGTCCCTTGACAGTATAAATGAATATTGGATT
Source organism: Xerophyta viscosa (assembly GCA_002076135.1). Taxonomy (NCBI): domain Eukaryota; kingdom Viridiplantae; phylum Streptophyta; class Magnoliopsida; order Pandanales; family Velloziaceae; genus Xerophyta; species Xerophyta viscosa. The sequence continues at coordinate 527,720 of MJHO01000001.1, forward strand.
ATATGATATATCAAATATTATACAATTATTGTCAATCCCATTCCGATTCTAACATACCAATAAAACATCACTTTTGAGGAATCCAAGTAACACTTTTGAAATTATAGTCCAAATAAATTAAGGAATCGAAATTTTAATCCAAGTAACACTATTGATATTTACCGTAACAAATAAATTGGATTAACAAATACTACAATCATTTATAAAATATCAATGGCAAGCGGTCGATATAAAATAATAAAATTCTAAACATACAAACATCAAATGTTTAGCTTGATTTAAAAAGAACAACAACTTAAAGCACTAGATGGTAATTTTTTTTACTCACTGCCGCACATTATCTTAGTATTTTTAATATAGTAAAATGAGTCATGTAGATTCTTTAGTCCTATTCCGGTAAATATATTCAATATTTAGAATTTTCTTAATGACAGAAATTCAATTTCTATTACACACGTTTATAATTTTAATATTTTTCCAATCGAGCACATGCAATCACAAATGTGGTTATAATTTATAGGAAATTATATTTCAGCCTCCTAAAAATATGTTTTGCTCGGTTCAGCCTTCGAAAATGGAGAAACGCGCCGATATAGCACGTAATGCGCGTGGCCACGTTAGCGTGCAAATGCATTTATGGGGGCTGAAATGTAAAATATACGAAATCGGAGGATGTAATGCAGTTCTCCCTATATGATTTATATATTAAAAAAATAACAACCCAACCAAAATAAACCCACAAATATTCCCTCATCCTCCTAGGGAGTTTTTTTTTTTTTTCTGTATGACTCTTGACTTGCAAAACAAGTATTAAAAAAAGTCTCATATCATATTATAATTAATCGGTATAATTGAGATAATTAAAAATAATTTATAATTATAAATTAAAGAGGTTATAAATTATATTAAATATAAATTAAAAAATAATTATTTTTTATATACGCGTCGTAATTGTATCATCCGCTAATATATAATAGCAAGCCAGCCAAAGTTCCCCCTAGAAGATCAAAAAACATCCCACATACTTCTAAGGATTTTTTTTGTATATGACTCTTGACCTGCAAAACAAATCCCTAAAAAAAACGACTCATATCATAAGAATAAGCCTTCCGCCCTTGGGCGGCGTGGCATCAAAATCCTCCCCCAAAGGGGGAGGTCGCGGGTTCGGTCCCGCGGGGGTTGGGTGGGTAGCTTAAGCTCCCTGGGTTAGCCAGGAGTTCCTTTGGACCAAAAAAAAAAAAAGAATAACATAAAGATGCAATGCCAAAAATATATATACAACAAAACTGCAAAACAATGAAGGATAATTAAAAAAAAAAAAACATAAACAAAATAGAAGTCAAGCCAAAACTAAACAAACTCATAAAGAAAATGACTAAGGTGACATAATTTATCAGTGTATAATACTTACTTTCATTACCATAACACTATATATTGATCTCCGCAAAAGTTCGGTGTTCGATGACTCCTATCCGATCGGAGTTGCTGGCGGATGAGGACGATTAAATGACGAAGATAGAGAACCGGTTTATATGAACTTAGAAAAAAAGGTTCGATTTGCAGTTGCGGGTATTGCGACCGGACCGGTTATAGTTGTGCATAAGTTTATAGTGTATTTTTCTTTGATTAAAATAAGAAAATCATGCTCCTATATGACCAAAGAGGCTTCATAGTTGTGTATCAAAGGTACTTCATTTGACCTACAGTCCCCCAAAAAATATTTAAACTTAAAATTTTATCCATGGAGTAGACTATGGAAAATATATAAACTAGGGTATCATAAACGCAAAAAAAAAGTGTAAAAAGGTATTAAAAATGGGTCACTGACCTCATTTGAAATACAAAAAATAAGAACCAACCAACATTGATCCAGTTGGTTAGCGGAGTTGGATGTTGGTCTATTGAAAAAGACCAAATATCTATCATTCATAAAAGATAGATCGGAAGTCCGAATCTCAGCAACACCTGGTTGAAAAGTTATACCATTAACCGCACAGTATCCAGTAGAAATGTAGAATAGAAATCGAACTCGACGGTCAAATTATTTAAAAAAAAAAAAAAAAGGTAATTTCATTATTTCAAAGTGGAGCCTCTCATAATCATACATCAAAATTTTCACATTTTAAGAAAATACATCAAACCAAACACTTTTATTTGATTATTTCTACCATATATATTGCCTATAGGTTGACATTAAAAGAAGTTCTATGATAATGATATATTGTTCTATTTGTCGTCCTCCAGTTAGTTGGAGCCGTTAAGTGGTTGCTTCCCAAGCCGAATGGCGCCAGTTCCCGTTTCTGATTAACAAAAGGACAAAAATCATAATTATAATTATTTAAGGATCACATATAATTAGGTTTCGTTTAAGATATAGGATAATAGGAACCAAACTTAGGGTCTAATTTGAAAACGAGCCGGATTCGAGCAGACTACTATCTAGCTCAAATTCGGCTCGTTTGATATTGCTCGAGTTTGAACTCAATGAGTTTTAGCGGCCGAGTTCGAATTTGGCTTGCTTTAGAAAAAATCATATTTGAGTTCGGCTCGATTGCTTCAGTTCAATCGAGCTCGAGTACCTCGAGGGTATTGAGTTCAAGGTGTTCGAAAATAATATGTACGGTGGTAATATTTATAATTTCTATAAAAATTAGAACTAAATTATAAACAACTATATATTTTGTTGGGCTCATCCAATTTATAACCGTCCGGACTTGCTACAAAGATTCATTATCAACTGTGCTCGTATAGACTCACGAGTCTAACGAGCCGAATATTATAGTGCTCAATCTCAACTCGTTTAGTTAAGCGAGATTGAATTTGAGCTCGCGGTTAAAAGAGTTCGAGTCCAACTGTTCGTGAGTAGCTTAGCTCGATTTCAGCTCTAATCCAAATTACCGGCTGCAAGCATATATATCATAATTTTTGAACCGTGCCGGTATAAATTTTTCTAACTATCAATAACTTTTTCCAACAATATACAAAGGCGTGCCATCTCTTTTTGATGGAAAATAAAATTTTAATTTTATATTTTATTATTATGCTCTACATTATCATATTCTGGCTTTAATTTTTAGCGAATGCATGAATAACCATGCTATATATTAGGATTATCATTCCGGAAAAAGGTCAGCGTTTTGTAAATGTTTGAATCATATTTGGTTTCCATGGTTGCTCATAATAATTGGCAGTCAAATTATAATATCTTAATATGAGTATATCCAAATTTTATATCCTATCCAATTCTAGACTATGTTAAGTAGTGTATATCAAAAGTTAAAAGTATACTAAGCAAGAAACTTAACAATAGTCCTTGTCTAAAAGCTTGTCCAAATATTATCAAGATTAAATGTCATTTTTTAATTTGAAATGAACAGCAAAACCGGTTCTCGATCCGGCTCGGTTGCTTAACTGTTTGCAGCATTAATTTTGGTCGTCGATTAAAGTGCATATAGCAAACTGATATCCGTTGTTTCGACTAGGTCTACGAGTTCAAAAGTATCACTTACGCGCAATATTTTGTTTAATATATCGTATATATATCTTTTGATCTCATTTCTCCTATTTTTAATACAAAGATTATTATGAATACTGCAATGCAATACCTTTTATCGCACCCTAATAATCCAAATGTTGTTCACGAATCTTAGTGACAGTTCGAGTGATAAATGAATATACTTATAAAAAAAACGTAGTGTCCTCCATTAATTTTTTTTCTAACATGCTTCCGCATTGAAACAATACCATATCAGTTCTTTATTTATTCTTCTCTAAAATTAGCTCTTTATCTGACAATATTATAAATTTACTAATAATACTGACTATTGTTGCGCAAATTTAATTTCGATGGCACAACCCTACAAATTTTATTTTACAGCTCCCGAATATTAACGTATAATATATTACAACAGTGAATAAACTACCTATGAAATATTAAGAGGTTAAAATAAAGGTTTTATTTGGGCTAAATTTATAAAGATTTTTGTATTTAATGGTTTGATATTTGTTTTTTTATTTTACAGCTCTCGAATATTAACGTATAATATATTACAACAGTGAATAAACTACCTATGAAATATTAAGAGGTTAAAATAAAGGTTTTATTTGGGCTAAATTTATAAAGATTTTTGTATTTAATGGTTTGATATTTGTTTTTTTATATTTTGTAACCCCACTCAATCCCATCATGATATTGTCACTCATTAATCATGGGCCTAATTTGTGATATAATAATTATAGTATGACCAAAATCTCAAGTAGTGGCCAGGTAAAGCTCATCTATAGTTGCTGTTTTTTGTCCCCTAACAAACTGTTAGGGCATTTTAGGTAAATTGGAGAAAGAAATAAGGGCAATTTTGTCAGTAGAAGACGGAGATTTAACGGCGTTTCAAACTCAAAGTTGTCCGTACCGGTAATAAATGCGGCGATTGACGGGGCCGTCAACGTGGGCCTTATTTTCCGACACCCACCAAACCACCAACCGAAAGAAATATCTGTGGGCGGAATCCAACCAATCCTTTGGTTTCCCGCCATCCCCGCAACACGCGGCCCATGTGACTTCGCGGGTCTTGTAGCCGTCCGATTACGCGGGAACGAATAGCTGCGGTCCGATGAACGACAGCGTGGTGAGAAACAGCGTGGGAACTGATGAGGGTGGTGTGGCGGTGGTTTTGAATTTGAAAGTTGAAGGGGTAAGTTGAAAAGAAAGTTAGATACGAATTTGCCGCGGTGGGATTGGGCGAGAGCAAATATGGACCGTTCGATTAGAAAGTACGTGGCGGGGCTCGATGATATTGATATAATATCGGCGTAAAGCAATGAAGTCTAATGAGCTTGTGTACTGTTGTGGTACTCTGTCATTTGGAAGAAATTAAAAGGACTTCGTATTAGCTTCCGTTTCTCAAAATACATAAAATTAATTTTAAATCTAGAAAATATATTAATAATGATAATGAATGTATACTATTAGGAAAAGCCATTCAACAGAGATCCCTGACGATTCTGATGCAATCGGAGCCGTCCGTAGTCCAGAGGAATATGTGTATACACATTTCGAAGGGGCCGCGGACGACCCCGATTGAATTAGGGCCGTCAGGGCCCTAATAAACAGCATATCTCATATTATTATGTTAATTTTTTATTTTTAAAAATTGATTTATATAATTTTTAGAAATAGAAAAATTAATACATAATTAATTAAAAAAATTAAAGATAAACGTAAAACAGAAGGGATTTAAAGAGAAACAAGAGGAGCAATAATTGCAGTACTTTTTCTTTTAAAGAGTTCCAGTTATTATCCAAAAACAATAACTCAATAAAGGATAAGTTTCACTTCACACCTTCCGTCAAAACAATATCTCACTCATAAATATTTGGGGTTTCATGGAAAATTTCTGCAAAACTCTAACAATTTCAAAATGTAATACATATGATATTTTTAAAGACAATTTTGCCAAATCACGCTCCCTTAATAACTTTTCAGCAAACAACGCTCCTATTTTGTTTTGCAAAAAAAAGCACCTATTTACAACGTAAAATAATCAAAATGTTCTAAATTGAGTTATTTCTTTCCCTCCAATTATTTCTAATTTTTCTGACAAATTCGCTCCATTTTGTCGGATGAGTTTGTTATTTTTTTCGGTGATCTCTCACCAACTTCTTTTTTTCTCAGACTATCTTTTTGTTTCTCATTTCTCCGGTGTTCACTACTCATCCACTTTGTCTTGTAATCTCTCCGGCAGTCATATGAACTTGTAAAATATCAAAAACATCATTTTAATGAAAAATTAAATAATTTAGAACATATTGAATAGTATAATCTGATAAATTCTCAGTTTTTCAATCATAATTTATCTATAGAGCTCTAAATAAGGTAAAATTAAGTCTTATGAAATATTTTTGAGTATATTTTTCTATATGACTGGTTTCATTTCATTTGAAACTCTTTAAAAAATGTTATGTTAAAAATACGGATACGTTGTCAAGCTACTATAACGTTTGCCAATATTTTCGTATTATTGGTATAACTTTTTTTATAGAGCTCAAAATAAGATGAAACTAAATCTAAATGATTACTGTTGGAGTTATCTTTCATATGATATTTATCTCATATTATTTGGAGCTCTCTATACGAAGTAATGTTAAAAATAGTAATACCATGCGAATATCTTTATTACAAAAGTTTCCGTTAAGTACTAAGCCATATATAATTTTTTTTTTTTTTTTAGTGAGATATTGAAATATTTGCCGTGACCGAGTGTGCGCGCATGTGCTAATTAACAATTGGTGACATATGTGAGATATAAGAGTTTAAGATGAGATGATTTGATTAGCTTCTGGAATCAAATATTCCGTGGGATTTTGGACCGACAGAGACTGATTCATCCAACTCCAGGTCGGCCCACTTAGCAGGCCCATTTTTATTCCTTCCATTTTGAGGAGTGTCTTCTTAGTTTTCTTTTTTTTTTTTCTTTTTTTTTTTTTGAAAAATATGAAGTGAGGAGCTCACATTATAATTACATTAAAACAATATATTAAATTTTTATCTCATTAGTCGCATAAGCCAAGTTTAAACAACAGAAAGCTTCATGAAAAAATTACCACGTTAGTGTTGGATCTGTTCGCACCATATGATGGCTTCAACCCATCACTTGCCTCCTCGGATTATCAATAGATGAATTTTGATAATTCATTCATTCTAATCATCTTGATTTTATATTAAAAAATTATAAATTTTGATGTGATCTATAAATTTGTAGTTAAATTTTTTTTTTAAATATATAATACAATGTCAAAATAGTGATAAAAAAAAACTTTGATCATCATTTTGACATAATGTTCAATATTTTTTCGAAAAATTTTCAACTATAAATTTGTAAATCACATCAAAATCTATAATTTTGTAGTTCAAACTTTTTCTTAAAAATATTTTAAATAGATCAAATAAATCGATAAAAGTTTTATATAATATTTCGAAAACCGCACGACCAACTCAGATGATTTCGGCGTCGATTTTTTGCTTCTGCTCTGTCATGAGTTTGTGGTTTTTTTAAAAAAAAATTATCCTTGTGAAATTATAATAACGAGCACATGTCTTCGTAGAGATCTCAAACGTGTGAAAAACTTTCACATCTAGTTCCGACCAACGTTTTTGAATTTGAGTATATGTCTTTCATAAATGAAGGCTCATACTACGTAACGCAGAAAAATATTTCAAAAAATTTGAATATATATCATTTATAAATTTGGTTGCCCATCATGAGTTTTGAAGTTTGAGTACATATCTTTCACAAATGGAGGCTTATGATACGGGACACATAAAATTTTTTAAAAAAAGTTTTACGAGAACTTTTCCCATGCAAGTTTGAATCTGGACGATGACGTTTTTTGAGGTGCCTCACATCCAATTGAACTAATCGTGCTCGGCCCATCTCGGCGTGGCACAGAATCCTGGCCAGCCTTCGCCGGAATTTGGCAGTGCCCCATGAAAGCTACCAGCAAGATAACGTGCTGTTGTTTTTGTCCCAAAATCATCCATTGTTTGAGCTCCAAATACATAAAATATCACGTTTTTTTTTTGTTGCTCTTTCCTTTTTATTAAAGGCAACAATATATCACATTTTTAAGCAAAACTTAATCCGCTTACGCATGTGTTCAGATTATTTTAAACTTTAAGATGATGTTGCGTTCATATTTGGTGGATATGTAAGTCGAGTATCAGCCAACCAAAATGACTCGATATAAAATCAGAAAATTCTGAAATACATAACTTATTAATTCGTACTAAAAATAATTTGATAAATTAAATTTGAGATAATCATGAAAAGAAATAAGGAACGTGCTCTAGAATGAATTTGATTGAGTTATAAAAGTTTTGTCAACACGTGTGATCGACAAAGATAAGCAACGTCGATGTTGATTTGAGGTGCAACGACGCTGTTTTAGAGCAATTTGCTACAAAGTGATTCTAAATTTAATTTTGAACAAATGTATTTTTTTAATTTGATTAGATTTTTTATTGTCCATTTACGATATAAAATACTAAAAATAGTGTCGTAATTATTTTTTGAAAGAGCATTTTTTAAAACTCATTCAATAATACTCTCTTTTATTTTATAACTGATAAATCAAATCAAACTACAAATCTATAAATATTTTTTTAAAAAGATAAATTTTGATTTATTCTATAATTTTTAAATTGAAGATGTTTAAAAAAAACTATCTTTAAAAAAGTGTTTGAGACTCTGAAATGAAAAATAATAAATTAATAAATTCTGATGTGTTTTATAATTTTTATTTTGAAATTTTTTAAAAAAAAATGTCTTAAAAAAATATTTTAAGGCTCTGAAATTTTTTCTAATTATAAAAATTTGGAGCTACCAAATATATATGTTGAACATTTCTTAAGAAAATTTTGAATGCAAAAGTTATAAAGCACACAAAAAACTTTCCCTTTTTTTTAGTTCAAAATTTTTAAATACATATATATATATATATATATATATATATATATATATATATATATATATATATATATATATATATATATATGTAATTTTAAAAGTTGTTCGGAGAAGATTATTTTTGTCATATTAAACAGTTAATAGGCACTAAAGTACAATTAGAAGGCAGTCTATAGCCAAACTCTATTTTAAGGAGAACTATTTAGCAAATTGTCCAACTATTTTGATAAATTGCATCTCTTTCATAGTATTTCTCGGATTGTTTCTACGATTGGTTTTGGTCATGCAAGTAATACACAGAGAGAGAGAGAGAGAGAGAGAGAGAGAGAGAGAGAGAGACGCTATCAAAGATTTAGGTACATTGAAACTTCAAAATAATGAGCTTATATGCGATTATAATGTGTTGTGTTCTTGCAGCAACGAGCCTGGTTATTAATTTTCAAGATGACAACGAAACTTGCGTGGTGTAAGTGAGTACATTTGGATGAGAATGAAATATGAAATGTCAAAAATACATTTTTCCCACATTTTAAAATGCCCACATTTAAAGATTTTCCCAAACAAGTTTATTAGATTTTAAGGATCTATTTAGGCACATATATATAATTTATAATATACCTAAGCCCACTAATTTAATGGTACATACTTATATTATAGAGAAATACTATTCTTCAGAGTCATTTTGACCCTGAAGAAATCAGAACTGATGTTGCGTTGTCCACATCAGCCCATCATTTATTATTTCTTGATATTAAATGTCTTTAAAAAAAGCACATTTAATGTGACTTTTTTTATAAGTGTAAAATGAGTATTTCTAAAACATTGAGATATGAGAATAATCACTTTCCAAGTATTTTATTAAATGCTTGGGCTGATGTGGTGTCCACATCAGTCCTGATTTCTTCAGGATTAAAATGACCCTGAAAAATAGCATTTTTCTATATTATATGTGCAGGCAATGGTGTTTGGGTGCCACCCTTGGAGATTTTTTAAGAGGAAATTACGTATCGTACTTTGGTTTTTAAATTCTTATAAATCAGCCATTTATTTTAAATTTTCTATAAATCAGTTCAAATATCAATTTTCATGTAAAAATATTTTAACTACTATATAAATATTTTTTAAAAAAATTTTTAAATCATTAAAAAATATTCGGTGTGATATGCAACTTTTGTTTTAAAAAGTTTTTAAAAAATATTTTTAAATAAATATTTTGAGACATCAAAATTTTAGTGAATTTAAAATCAATCTACTGACCCGTTAAGACTTTAGCGCCTCAAAATACATTTAGAATTTCTTTTAGAGAAACTTTTAATATAAGAAAAATATTTTTTATGTAAGTTATAATTTTATATAATTTTTTTAAAAAATATTTTTAGATATATATTTTTAGGCTAAAAAATAGTGGATTATAAGTGATGAGTTTATTTGTAATACATAAATTGAGACAAGGTTGGTATCTAACCCTCCTAATTTTTAAAAGAAGAAGAAGAACAAGAAAACCACAAATTATTGGGAAAGAAAGCATTTTTGACGCATTTTTGACGCATTTTTGACTAAAGAGGTAGTTAATAAAGAATGTCGTTGTCAAATCCCCAAAAAATTATTAATTTCAGTCCTTTTCTCTAAAAACTTGTAATATTCTTCCACCAATATCTGTTGTAACGAATTAGTATATTTTAAATTGATATTATGACCAATAATATGCGAATTCTTGGTACCAATATCAATGACAAGGACTTTGGAGGTGATTAAAATGGAAGGTCTAAGACTTGGAAAATATCAACCAAATACTTTTCAAAGATGGCTTATAATATTTTAAAATAATCAATTTTTCTGAAGTATATTAATCCAAGCTGCCACTTTTGACTTCCAATGCTAAATTATTGTAGATAACCAGCCACAATTTTTTTTAGATATTATTAGCTCCTATTTTTGTCGGTTTTTCTGAATTTTGTTTTTCTAACAATTACGATAATAGTTCAAAATACGCATTTATAAATATTTTTAGAAAAATAATTAAAAATGTAAAAAAATATTTTGGTATGCTTTTTAATTTTTATATTTAATTTTTTTAACAAATACATTTTTTGGGACAATATTAGCCCACATTTTTACCGTCTTTCTTCAAAAATCACTTTTTTTTACAATTGGTATGGTAGATACATTTATAAGTATTTCAGAAAAATTTAAATACTCAAAAATATATTTTGTTGTGCTCTTGAATTTATATTTCAACAATGTTTTTAAGTGTATATTTTGTAACTTCCAAAGTATTAGTCAAAATATTTTGGAGTCAAACATATTTATAAAAAGCATTTTTAGAAAGACATCAAATACAATAGTCATAAAGCACTTCAAAATCATTTTTTTTAAAAAATTTCATATTCAATTTTTTTTTTTAAATAGTTATGCATATGTTTGGACTACTTTTGTTTTTTTTTTTAAAAATATAAACTTTTTTTTTATTATGATAACGAACGAAATCTTTCGTGTGTACCAGCAAATGATATTACTGGAAACACTATTTTTGCACCATGATTTATCGGCCCTCATTAGATCGGAACTTCGGTCAGAAGTAAAATCTCGACTTGGTGTGAATTTCGATTCAGACATGGAATACTTGAATTCTCTGTCCAGCCGCCATATTAGCAATCACATCTGAAATTTGTTAGAATTATCTATTTTTTTATTTTAGAATCACTCGTAAAATTCGAACCTAGAATAAGTGCTTTATGAGAGATATACCATACCACTAAACTCATAAACGGAAGACATATATAGTGAAAAAGTTTGTAAAATAGAAATTTCTTAGATCGATATGGGGTTGGTTTGGGTCATCAACATAATAGTAGATCGATACTCCTGCCCAACTTAAGCAACATTTTTACCTTTATTATTTAAAATAAGAATAATAGTTTGCATCTTTACTATTTTTTTCTCTTATTTTTTCTTTTCCTCCGCATCCATCAATATAAAAGAAAAAAATTACTTATTCCAAATAAATTACATACTAAATCAGACACAACTAATCTCCATCGTATATTCCTTTTGTAATTCATATATTTATTTTATGATTTACACGAATTATTAAAATTATAATTATATCTATTATAATATATAGTTCTAATAGACTAATATTATTGTGTATATTATATAATTTATTATATGAACTTTTTAATGCGCGTAGCAAAATGGGGCTTTGCCATATCAGCCCTCCGTTTCTTAAATTTACACAAATCAGTCTCAAAAACGTATTTTCAGAGACTGATTTACTTTTTCTTTTTACAAATCAGCCTTCCAAAAATATATTTTGGAGAGTAAATTTACGTACCTCCGAAATAGGGGGACTGATACGCAATTATCCCTAGCAAAATTCTAAAAGCAGAAAGTTCTCCAACCTGTTGCCACTGTCTTGACTCTTTGGTCTTTCCCATATCTCCCCTCTTTCGTTTCCCACCTCTAAAATCTTCTCCACTCTTCTTCTGTTCCAATCTCCTCTTACTCTTCTTTTTGGTACAGATTTCTTTGCTTTTCTTTTCTTCCTTCATTCTTCCTCTCTTTTGCCTTGCTTCCGCGTATAAACTGCTGGAAATTCTATCGCAACATCTGCATAATCATCAAGATTTAGAGACATTATTAGAGATCCGTTTAGGAGCAAGAGATTAACATAGACAGAAAGAGAGATTGCTTCCCCGCGTTTATCTTGGATAACAATAATATCCCACCAGCTTGATTTCTAATACGTACAAGTCAATCCAAAGTTCTCTCTTTTTAATCACCCATGTTTCTCAGATCTCAAGCCTTACTTTTTCTAACATTCTTTCGTATTTCCACACACAAAAAAAAAAAAGTCAAATCTTTTCTCCCTAATTCATAATTTTGATCGCAGTTCCTGTTTCCAACATCGAAACCAATTGAGAAATCATTGAAAAGCTCTAAACTTCCCCGTGCAATCTGTTAATTGTGGCATGGGAGGTAGCTTCAGCAAGAGGTTTTCCGCCGGCGAGGCCTCGGCTAGCAGTGCCGTCGCCGGCGGGCCTGCGCAAATGGCGACGGAGCTGAGCTCTTACGAGGCCGCTTGCCGACAAGACCCGGAGCTACAAATCTTTGACAATGTATTGCAACAGCGCACCAGCCGCGCAATCTCAACACTTGCCACCGGGGTCGAGGTCCGTGCTCTGTCCTTTGATTCTCTCAAGGAAGTCACTGGCTGCCTCCTCGAGATGAACCAAGAAGTCGTAAAGATCATTCTTGATTGCAAGAAGGATATTTGGAGGAACCCAGAGCTCTTCGATCTAGTTGAAGATTACTTCGATACTTCTCTTCAAACACTTGATTTTTGCACTGCACTAGAAAAGTGTTTGAATCGTGCCAGAGATTCTCAGCTTTTAATCCAAGTAGCTCTGCATCGATTCGACGAAGAGAACTCCTCCAATGGAGACCGTAACAAGTATACCCAGACATTGGAGGAGCTTCGCCAATTCAAGGCCGCTGGGGATCCGTTCACCGAAGAATTCTTCCAAGTTTTTCAATCAGTATACAGACAACAGTTGATTATGCTCGAGAAATTACAGCAAAGGAAAAGGAAGATAGATAAGCGTTTGAAAACTGTCAAGGCTTGGAGAAAAGTTAGCAGCATAATCTTTGCTGCTACATTTGCAGCTGTATTAATTTGCTCCGTCGTCGCCGCTGCAATGGCGGCTCCGCCGGTGGCTGCTGCGCTCGCAGCTGCAACTTCAATTCCAATTGGATCCATGGGAAAATGGTTTGATTCGTTGTGGAAGAATTATGAGGACACACTTAAGGGACAAAGAGAAATAATTAATTCTATGCAAGTCGGAACATTCATCGCTATAAAGGATTTGGATAGCATTAGAGCCCTCGTAGGCAGATTGGAGGTGCAAATCGATTCGTTGTTGCAGACTGCAGAGTTTGCTCTTGAGAATGAGGATGCTGTGAGGTTCGGAATTGAGGATATTAAGAAGAAATTGGGGGATTTTATGAAGAGCGTGGAGGATCTGAGTGAGCAGGCTGATCGATGTAGCAGGGATATCAGGAAGGCAAGGACGGTAGTCTTGCAGCGAATAATCAAACATCCAAAGTGATTATATTTGGTTTCACACTAGGTTTGCTCTTCTAATCATTTGCAATAATGTTTTATGTTATACATCTTTCATATCATTCTTCAACATTTGACTTTACTACTATTATGAACGGTGAATTATAATTTGCTTTCTTATTGTAAGTTAGCAAAATAATTTGATAATTGAATTCTTTTTTGCAGAAAATTGATGTATGTAGAAATTACGTCCTTTAATAAATAGAAAATGGATATTGGAATTGGAATTGAGGCGTGGGAGCTATATATATAATAAAATAAATAGGAAAATCTGAATATATTTATATATATTGGGGGACTTAGAGTGTATGCCATCAAGAATGAATATGATCAATAAGAAAATGCGAACCAGTTCACCTGCATTTGTTTCCTACTTTCATTATCTAGTCAAGTTTTTTATATGATCATAACCAAAGAACTTAAAACAGGCTGCTAAGATTAATTTTTCAAGAATTTTTGGTGCCCCGGATTAATTATTCAAGAAATTTTGGTCGAATAAAGAATGCTCTTAACCAATTTCTCATCTCAAATGAAAAAAATTATTCCGATTATTCAAAGCTGAAGAGAGTAGTACCATCAAAATCCTAGGATCTCACGTGGCCAAGAATACTCTTAACCAATTGAAGCAATCTCATATCAATTTCTGCTAACTTTTTTATAGAACCAAATTTAAATAAATCGAAGGTAAAAAATTGGAAAAGAGATAGTGGATAAGCTTCTGGTAGAGAGAGATATATGAGACCTGTTGTTAAAACTAAAACCAAAGCTACCGTATAATTCCTCCACTCAAATTGTGAGAAACAGCGAATAAGTGCGAGACAATAATGCAAAAATATTTGAAAGTTTGAGAAATTTGTTGCTGCTGGTTCCTGTAGAAGAAGCAAAATAATGAACGGAGCATTTGGTTCCTTCGCGTTCTTATCTGAAACTCTTTAGAGAATTTGGTCCGAGCATTGGAGTTTAGAATCTGTAGACTTACTTTTTCTTCCTTGATTGCAGATTATGAGCACGATGATACGGAGATTCGTCAAATAAAAGAAAAAAGGGAAGAAAAACAAAAAAATAGCTCAGCAAAATCACGAATGGTTGTTGGTATAAGAGGGATATATCTGTATGCTTAGAAATCCTCCATGGACCCTTCTGATCGTCGGACTAATTTCATAAATTTTAATCCTCCATGCACCTTCCTGTTTAAGTTTTAATTTCATATACTTAGAAATCTAACAATCGATGTACAGTATTCAACATAACCATTATTTTCTTTTATTTTGTATTTTGTAGTACGATACTACCTAGAGTGATTCAATATTACAAATATTCCGATAATTTGGTGCCTTATCTTGCAAGAGAAAATGTCTCTATATCTATTATAAATGAGAAGGTACATAAATAGTCTTAGCATGGTAATACAAGGGAAGATGTCTGCAATAGATGGCAAGGAATTTGGTTGTTAACACAACAATTTCCTTTTTTAAAATCATCGAGGAGAAATTTTGTCCATAACAGACTTGGTTTTTGTACGATCGTCGTTGGAAAGTTTTACTATTCACAATATATATATAAGACTGAGGTGGTTAAAAGTTAAATTTTTAGAAAAATTAGTAGTTATTCATAACTTTCCATATATATTATTCTGAAACTCTCAGTTGGGAAAGGTGTTCAAAGTTTTAGTGAAAGCATTTCATACTTATTCATTTTATTTAATTTTTAAAATTTGAGATCATTTTTACTATTCTTATGACCAATATTATTATTTAAGCAATAATTAACTGAACAGTTTTAGAGATACGGCTTTAACTGAATTTTTTTAGTTTAATTTATGCATGAATTTAGTTGAAATGCCGGGACAAATTTGGAGATTCATGGTATTCTCCATATCTCCAACATCCATCACTACCTCTCATCTGCTACATCATCCCTAAATAGCACCCGAAAAACGCCCAACCGAGCCCCTTCCTGCCACATTTTCTACATACATATAAATACCCTACTTCGTCCAATTATCTGTTAAATCCCATTAAAAACAGCTCAAGCCAATGCACGCAAGGTCAAAAAACAAAAGATACAACGTTCAGTGTAGTATTGTTTGTAGTGTCTTCTACATACAACAAGAAATACAGGGTAATTTTAAATTAGCTCTTACTTTTGTACCTCTATTCCGAATAAATAGTAATTACTAAATCAAACAAGAATATACACACATATATAAATATTTTTTTTTTAAAATTATAAATACAAAAAAAAAAAACAAATTTAATGTGCTCCACAACATATATTGAAAATATTTTTAAAAAAACTTTAAATAGATTCTAAGGCTCGGAGTTTTTACTGGTACAAGATCTTAAAACTTCAAAATATTTTTTTAAAAAAATTTTAAATATCAAAATTATAAAGTGCACCAAAATCTATTTCTTCCTACTACAGTTTTTTAAAAAAATATTTATAACGATATATTTGTAAAGTTTTTTTTTTAAATGGATTTTTGATCAAGGTTTTAGAAAGCATGAATTTTTTGACAAAACTCCAAAATTAATCTATGAAGTACAATAACGAATTAATGATTAAAAAATTGATATATAATTCTGGAGAATAGTTGTAGTACAGCAGAGTTTCTCTATATATCTCTTTTTTTTTTCTTAGTTCTACAAAATGAAACCAAAGGATTGTTGAAAGCTGACAGTCGGTCACAAGGTGAACTAATATGAGGATGATGGACTGTATATTCACCTTCTAATAAAGAATGTATATCGGCGTTATATAGAATGGCGGTCCAGTTTTCTGCCCCGAGAAAAGCAGCAATGCAAATCATCAATTTCCGTGGATAAAACAATTATCTTGCTGGCTTCTCCAGGATCCATCAATCAATTTTGGGGAATTTAATGTCACCTTGTGGGATATTGTATAGTATTAAACCCACCACAAGAATTATGGTGCCGATGACGAAGTTCGTATTCAAGTATGAAGGCTCGGAGAGATAAGGCAATGGAAGTGAGAGAGCATATATAGATAAAGGCACTGCAAAAACACAACCCAAAAAGAAAATTATTATTTTTTTTTAAAAAAGGGGGGAATAATTGGATATGTAGGAATGAGTACCTGCTAACGTGACAGCGAGTGAAGAGATCAAAGCTGATGACATCTTCAGCAGATTAAGACGTGATATATTGAAGGACAAGTTGAAGGCTATGTAAAGAAGGGGCAGTAATGGAGCTCCTTCGCAACCTGGAGCAGTTTTAACAGTTTAAGTGAGGCAAATTCTACTATAAAGTCTTTAAAAAAAAGTAAATTTAACAAGATTATGAAGTAATTTCCTTTTTTTTTAAGAAAAAGATTATGAAGTAATTTCAAAAGCTATAAAGAATAACCAAAGCTCTTGACCTTAGTAAATTCTAAGGCAGCTGATGCCGCTCTGTTAGAACACTTCATAAAGTAGAAAAAAAAAACTTGATTTTATTTTAGTTTGAAAT
Organism: Xerophyta viscosa; assembly: GCA_002076135.1. Lineage (NCBI taxonomy): Eukaryota > Viridiplantae > Streptophyta > Magnoliopsida > Pandanales > Velloziaceae > Xerophyta > Xerophyta viscosa. The sequence continues at coordinate 544,771 of MJHO01000001.1, forward strand.
AAATATAACCAACTGCAAAGTTGCAAACAGAACTCCCAGAAAAATTATCTAGTTATCGGCCCAAACTGCATAATATGTTAAAATAGGAGAAACAAAGGGAACGTAAGGGGGCATTTGGTTCGTTGAAGCTTGACAGGATTTTTAGAAATTTAACACGCGGGAATCAGATTCCCACGTTTCATTCGCCAAAAGCATGGGAATGTGGATGCAACGTTCCCACAAATAAAATAATCTAGATTCCCATAAGAGAAGGTGGGTATCTTGATTTCCTTCAACATTCTCTACAAAATTAACTTTTTGTTTCCATAAGTGCCCCTAACTTTTTTCAAATATTTCATTAAAAAAAATTCTAACACCTTTATTTAATTCTCCTTTCTTCTCCGCCGTAATTGACACTATTTTTTATATGGATTGTAATATATGGACTTAAAGCTATAACTTTTTTTGTATGGTTATTTTTTCAGTAAATTTATAATAGATTATGTTGTTATTGAATATATTATATTTTTGGAAAATATATATATATATATATATATCATTTTACTATATTTTATTTAATTTATGAAAAGAGCATTTTGGTAAAATTTTACCACGTTCTAAGGAATGCCGTAAGTAAACCAAAAGAAGTAAAGCAGCATTTTCAGTAATTTAAACAATACGAAATAATGAACCAAACGAAGGAATACAGCATTTCTGGAAATATAATCATGGAAATCTAGATTACTGAAAATATAACATTCCTGAAAATTTTGCAGAGTCATGAACCAAACGCACCATAAATCTTGTTAACAACAACACAGTAGCGGCCAAAGTCTCAAGTGTTGCAGATATAACCTACTCTAGAAGTGAGTAAGCTTTAGAAGCAAAGGCAAGATTCAGAGGACAGTTTAGTTTCTGATGTTACCTGTACGAAGGTTTACTTCTAAAATGCATGAATTACATCCTATATGGTCGCTTTTGAAGCGAAGGGAAGATTCAGAGGGCTATCTAAAATTCAAAAGTACAGAAAGTTAGAGACGTGCCTGTTCTTTGGTCTCCCAAATTCAGAAAACACGCAGCACCCTTCGTTAAGTAGTCTGGAAGTTCAGCAAAAGGAATTCCTTTTAAGTTTGAAAGAAAAGGAAGGAGCAGAAGTACGAAGAGAGCCTGCATCAGCAATGAACTCATATACATTGGCAGTTTTTCGATTTAAAGTAGCTGAGTACTAAAATGTCCAGCAATATAAACTTGAAGAAAACAGCAAGATCTCTTCCTTAGAATTTTTGGAACAGATATCAATTCAGGCGAAAGCTATGAAGAAGAACCTGGAACCCAGAACCAAAAGAGTTGACGACAAAGATGTCGGGTGATTTCCCCTGCGCATACATAAACGTCAAATATTACTCAGGGTGCTCTGTATTAATGTATGGAGCTATGGGCTATGTTCTGGTGAATGATCTTTGTGCTGATGAACTTTTGTACTTGTTTGACTAAATTATGGTTTTAAGTGCCAGTCGGCACAGGCACAGCCTGTGCAGGACGGCACGTGCCTGTGTTGGCAGTTGTCGGCACGGCACGAGTTGGCACGACACGTGCCGAAAAATAATATATTTGAAATTTCAAAGTAATTATATATTTTTATTTTTATTTTTAAAAATAGTAAATCAATATATATCGGCATGATCGGCACGGCACCATCGACACGGACTCAGCTCGGTATAGAAAACCTTGGACAAAACGTAAGCAGTTGCTGATGTGATGTCCATTTTATTATATGAAGGCAATATTTTTTCTCAAAAAAAAAATGTCAAACATAAATATTAGCTGTCTTTTCCATGACATAAGGTCTTATTTACATTACCATATACCTTTTCCCTATAGACAAAGTAACATTATAAATTACAAAAAAAGTTTCAAACCAAAAAAAGAAAAGTAATACCTGGAGTCTCTTTGTACCATCTATGAAAACATACTCCTGCCAAAAAGATCTATGTTTAAGAATGTGATTGTTATATATATTCTATAAAGAAAAACCCAGTAGCTAAGATCTTTACCTTGAGAATAGAAGCTCCAGCTTGAAAAGCAGATGAAGCCACCATCAGTGCTGGCCAGATTAATTCAATTTCAGAGAGAAATTGACCTTTACCTCCTCCACTACAAGAATTTAACACAGTAGATCGAATCTATAAAATCTGAACCATAAAGGAACATAGCGGTGTTGGGCCTTTACTGGCTTTTACGTCAGGCGTTCGCGTACCAAGTTAGTATCTGGCATTTATCTCTCATGTCAATATATGGGCAAGCAAAAAGTTACCCTTTCCATAGCCCTCCGCCCGCGGGACGAGCGGTTGGGGCGTGGTGGCCACAACCATCAAGTCCCGCGTTCGAGCCCCGCGGGTGTCATGAAATGCGGATGTGCTCGCGCCACGTGTTTTCAGCGGATTTGGGGAAGCTGGTGGTTGGGTAACTCCCAGTACTCTATGTCTGGTCCGGAGGCGGATGCCAGGCCAGGGTTTTACTCTCATGCGTGCACCTGGGTCCAAAATGGTCCTGTGGGTGTGCGTAGAAAACTGTGGTCCGCAAAGCTGGTGGTTGGGTAACTCCCAGTACTCTATGTCTGGTCCGGAGGCGGATGCCAGGCCAGGGTTTTACTCTCATGCGTGCACCTGGGTCCAAAATGGTCCTGTGGGTGTGCGTAGAAAACTGTGGTCCGCAAAGCGGAGACCCAGGAGGGGTTTCGCCTTGTATCTCCAAAAAAAAAAAAGTTACCCTTTATCATGTAGACGCAGGTTGTACTTAAATGAATTTAATGAAGCCTACACATGACTGGTTTCCAAAGCATGATCCATCAGAAGAAAAGCATGAAGAAATTCAGGATTTGCAGAAAGAGCATACCTTGCCACGGCTAAAATGACACCTGCACTAACAAGTAGACAGCCAAATATTTGATTGAATGAGTACTTCCTTCCTAAAAATAGGAATGAAAGCATAAGCTGCCACACCAGGAAAGTCTGCCATATGACCAAGGAGAAGATTAAACGACAAAAGGATGAGATAGTATAGTCATGGAATCAAAAACTCTAATTTTTCTTTTAAGTTTAAAAAGCCCAATGTCTCAGGCTTATATAGTAATTCAGGGGGAAGTTTTTGGGTCAGCAAACAGGAATAGTCAGCTTAAACAGATATTAGGAGAACAAAGACAACAAAGAAAGATTGGTAAAAGAGTTGTCAGTATAAAGAAAAACAGTGCAACACCAAAAACTAAAGAACTACCTGGGACAATATAGGTATAGCAGGTCCTGGCAGCATGGCTGTATATGTAAAAAAGAAAAAAAGAATACTTAGAATTCGCAAATCCTTGAGAAGCAGTGCTTAAAAGATAATTATTCCTTTTCTTGCTATATTCTACTCAAGGTTTGCGGTGCCGTGCCGTTTCGAGTTCGGTAAACTCAGATCTCGAGACGTGCCGGCCCGTGCCGAATCGTACAATTATAAAAAAAAAGGATTTATTATATAAATGGTAACGAAAATTAATAATAAGAAGAAATCTCATTCATTTGTCAAAACTCAAAGTACATATTACATAAATTATTACCACATTGAGTGTCGGTGTGGTTGATAAAATAGATCAACAAAACTTAAAGGATGCAAATCTATCCCGTGCGTTGTTTGAACATAATACATCCACCTATCATACGAATAAACATCATGATACTCATTAAAAAGAAAAGTGTGTCAACCGAAATGGTTGGCACGGGCTGAGACGGCCGAAAAACAGCCGTTTTGGCGGTTCCGGTGCCGCCAAGTGGCGGCACCTAGATGTCTCGCAAAGCGTGCAGACCAAAACGTCAAACCATGATTCTACTATGGAGCTCATCTATATACTAACAATAGAAAGTTCAAAGAGTACATAATCTTTTCACCATAAGAAGCTTTTGTTTAGAAATCAAAGGTTCCAAGCGAACCTTTTTCAAATTCTACTGCATAGGGAATATGAAAGTCCGAACATCTTTTATTTAACAACTAAAAAGCTAAGGATGTAATTTACCTCCGGCAGACATCCCTGCGGCCAGTCCTAGAGCCTCCAGCAGCCCCATGGCCATAAACCAAGATTTTGGAAGTGCTAGCATTTCCTTAGTTACAATTCCAGCAGAATATCTGAAGAATAGGATTGAAAAATATACTGCAACATACCTATGGTAAGCTAATGTCAGATAGACCATATAGATATATAGTTTCTTGAAAAGGTAAAAGAACACATCTTGTCATACTAGCAATTAGCATATCACAGTCGAAGAAGCTTAAGATGGGAGAAGTAGGTTATTCTGTAATGAAAAATATAAAAATGTCCATCCAGCATGAGTAGATGACTACCCACTCAGATAGCAAACCATAAATTTTAGTGCTTCTTTAAAGGACAAATTCATATACATCACAAATTCCTACTGCAGCAAATAGTTGTGTGTATTAAGTGGTGTCTATTTGGAGAAGAACCATAGTGCTGAATTCTTTTTTTTTTTTTTTTTAAATTTAAAATTTTGTTTGTATGCCAGATAATTCAGAAAACTTACAACCTCCAAACACATTTGTCTCATAATCTCTTCTTTGCTCATATAGGAATTTTTTCCTGAATAGTCCCTTTTTTTTCGCTCAGTGAAGGTCTGCAGGAAAATTCATCTTTGTCCCATAACTAGGTCCTTTTTCTTTTCCATTTTCCATATCCAATCCATGAAATCATCGACTTATATCAGAAGACTCGGTTTCGGTTCAGAATGTCAATGAAGCTCAAATGCATGTATGGTGCTATCCCGAAATGGTGCATACTTTTCCAACCCAATACCTATCACATGAGACCTTGACCTGTTATTCAAATACTTCTTGTTACATAATGTAAGAACTCTTCTATCTACTCTGTGCCTTCTCATAAAAGAAAATATACATACAAGTACTGTTCATAGGAACACAAACATACTGCAGCTATATGTATATGCATTTCATTCTAAATTTCTAATAGCTAACACAACATTACTCGTTCATGCTAATATTCTTATCACGCACAACAAAAATGACTTATACAACGTGATTTGGATATCTGAACTACTATATGGTCGAAATTGACCACCCATTTTGATTTTTATACAGCATAAATATGTTGAATTTTTATTACAGAAGCCGGGCCTTTTCCCCACTAGGTGGGGTCAGGTCATGGTCACAGTGTCCATTTAGAATCACGTCTTCGCTCAAGTCAAGCGAAACAAGACCATTCCTTAGAGTTTCTACTATGCAAACCAGACAAAAATATTTTAGCAGCATAGGTAGAAAATCATATTAGAAAACAAATAACTGTCAACAAAGAATCAAGGACCAAATTTGCTATTTCCTAAAGTTTGTCCCAGACTTTCTCTCAAAACATAATTTGAAAAAGTGACAATTTGATTGTTTAAACTTCAAATTGAACTTGACCAATTTTGAGAGCTCTAGGGTCAGTCACATGCATCAAAACAAAACACACAATCTAAACAACCCAAAACCTCACCCAAACGTCGTCACCTGCGCAAGAAAGAAAGGATACTGCTTCATGGGCACAAGAGCAAGCTTGTAAAGAACCCGACTCGCCACCGCCAACCCGACCGTCACCGCGGAACCGATCACCATCCCGCCGTCCATTTTTACATCGCCACCGTCTGATACATCCTCCACTCCTCGTCTACTGACACGCAACGCCACCGTGTTGAGAGTTCTAATGTTTCTTAAGGTGAGAAGCTTCGAGTGGCCTATGGTGCGACGCATTGGGAGTTGAGGGTTGGAGGAGAAGGAGAGATCGTTGGGGAGGAGGCGAGATAAGGATAAATGGAGATGAGTAGAAGAGGAAGAGGAAGAAGAGAGTAGTTCCATGAGTGAGAGATTCGAAGCTCGCTTTAATGGAGAATCGAGGGAAAGTGAAGAAGATAAGATTAAAGGAAAGTCCATGTTATGCTAGCTTTGATAGAGAGAGAGAGAGAGAGAGAGAGAGAGAGTGCTCAGAATCGGGCGCGGCTCCCCTGATGCTGAGGCATCAGGGTGTAGGAAATCGGACGGCCGAGATCGGCCGATCCGTAATAATACGGATATCGAGATTTCGTATAAAACTTTCGTCGACTTATTTGACCTATATTTAAGCATTTTTGAAAAAATCTTTGAACTACAAAGTTATATATTTTGATGAGATCTACAACTTTGTAGTTGAAACTTTTTCGAAAAAATACCAAAATACATACCGAAATGATAATTAAAACTTTTGATCATCATTTCGGTATGTATTTTGGCATTTTTTCGAAAAAGTTTCAACTACAAAGTTGTAGATCTCATCAAAATCTATAACTTTGTAGTTCAAAATTTTTTTCAAAAATGCTTAAAAATAGGTCAAATAAGTTGACGAAAATTTTATAAAAAATCTCGAAATCCGTATTTTTACGGATCGGCCGATCTCGGCCGTCCGTTTCCTACACCCTGATTCGGCCGAATCAGGGGAGCCGTGTCCCTCAGAATCAAATGCCAGGAGTGTTAAGGTATAAAGGACGATTGTTTCTGGAGATGGAGAAGGGTGGCGGACATGGATTCGCTGAGATCATTACCGTTGTACTCAGTTTTTTTTCGAGGGCAAGGCAAATCAGAAAATTTTTTTTAATTATTATTATTTTAATATTTATTTATTAAAATATAGTTAAAAAAAATTTATTTGCCAAACTAAGGTCCGCGGCGCCACGTCACTGCCACGTAGGAACAGCGTCTTTTGAAAAAACGCTCTTCCATGCTGAGTCACCAAGAGGAAGAGCGTTTTTTCAAAAAACGCACTTCCCTGAAAAATATTTTTCGAAAAAACGCTCTTCCCTCACTTTAAAAATTGTTAAAAAAAATCTATACGGAGGAAGTGCGTCTTTTCAATTAACGCACTTCCTCCTCCACTTAAAAAAAAAAAAAAAAAAAAAAATTTACGGCACGTAAATCGAGAACTCTTATAAATTTGTATCTACTTATTTAATCTGTTTGGCCTATTTTTAAGCATTTTTAGAAAAAATTTGAACTACAAACTTATAGATTTTGTTGTGATCTACAACTTTGTAGTTGAAAGTTTTTCGAAAAAATGTCAAATAATATACCAAAAGAATAATTAAAATTTTGATAATATTTTTAGCATAATATTTAACATTTTAAAAAAAATCTTTCAACTACAAAATTATAGCTCGCATCAAAATCTATAACTTTTTAGTTCAAAACTCTTTCTAAAAATACTTAAAAATATGTCAAATGAGCTGCCGTAAGTTTACAAAGTATAAGACGTTATAAGAACTTACGGCAGCTCGTTTGATATGTTTTTAAGAGCTTTTACTAAAAATTTTGAGCGGCAAAGTTATAAATATAACTTAAACTTATATCTTAATAGTTCAAAGTTTTTTGTAAAAGCGGTTAAAAATATATCAAACGAGCTGTCGCAAGTTCGTATAACGTCTTGTACTTTACAAACTTACGGCAACTCATTTGACATATTTTTAAGTATTTTTAGAAATAGTTTTGAATTAAAAAGTTATAGATTTTGATGCGAGCTATAATTTTATAGTTGAAAGATTTTTTTAAAAATATTAAATATTATGCTAAAAAGATTATCAAAACTTTAATTATTCTTTTGGTATATTATTTGACATTTTTTCGAAAAACTTTCAACTACAAAGTTGTAGATCACAACAAAATCTATAAGTTTGTAGTTCAATTTTTTTTCTAAAAATGCCTAAAAATAGGCCAAACAGATTAAATAAGTAGATATAAATTTATAAGAGTTCTGCTTTACGTGCCGTAATTTTTTTTTTTTTTTTTTTTTTAAGTGGAGGAGGAAGTGCGTTAATTGAAAAGACGCACTTCCTCCGTATAGTTTTTTTTTAACAGTTTTAAAGTAAGGGAAGAGCGTTTTTTCGAAAAACATTTTTTCAAGGAAAGTGCGTTTTTTGAAAAAATGCTCTTCCTCTTGTTGAGTCAGCATGGAAGAGCGTTTTTTTAAAAGACGCTGTTCCTACGTGGCAGTGACGTGACGCCGCGGATCTTAGTTTGACAAATAAATTTTTTTTAACTATATTTTAATAAATAAATATTAAAATAATAATAATTAAAAAAAAAATTCGGCAAATCATATCAAGACAAATCAAACAACGTCAAGACTTGTAAATTAGTAAAATAATTATAAATACTTTATTAAAATTAATTACTCAAAATATACAGTTACAATATGCATTGAATATATTCACATGGAAAATGGCAAGGTAGTAATATAAATCTAATAAGAAAAATCTAATAGAGGGAGATTTTGTGGGTCCGGCGCATAGACACATGTTTGCATGTTGCACACTTGCAACGTGTCATGTTAGGCTTGCTGCGGACACCAGTCAAAAATTTATTCATCTATATTGCTCTCCTAATTTCTTCCGAGAAATTTTCGAATTCCTAATAACTCTAAAAATTCAGAACTGATATAAAATACAATATTAGCCATTTATTTACTGAAAAAAACTTTTTAAAAAATCACTTTCTATTTAAGTATTTAAAACTTTTTTATATAAAATATTAAAAAATATATATTTCAAATATTTTCTGGAAAAAAATAATTGGTAATATCACACCAATTTTGAAATTCAGAATTGTTGTATTCTCCAAGGATATCATTTTTTTTCTTTACACCAATTTTTATCTTACCATTATATGTGACGACTTCTGTGCGAGTGGGCCCTGGCAGGCACAATGGCATAGGATGTAAATTCGTTTCTGTTTATTTAACTGGAGTTTCAGACAAATCTTTCTTACAATTTCTAAAATTTCCCAAAGAAAACCCGAAAAGCTTCGCTCCAAGAAATTGAAGATTCAAAAGATTATTTTGCGCCTGTTACAGGTAGATCAAATCTGTGTTATTTATTGCAGTTTCAGTTGTAATATTACACGATTCGTTTTGTTTGTAGAAATGCCCAGATCTAGGAATCTTCTTTTTGCATAAAAGTAATTTATTTGATCCAATTCGACGAATAAGTTACGATTTAAGTTGTGATAATATCATTCGCATTGACAAATTGCATCTGCTTTTGTTCTGTGATTGGTATTTTCCAAATGGGGTTTAAATGGAGCGAGTAAAGTACAAATATGAGATTTTGTGAAAGTATAAAGATTTCGTTAGGGGAATAGTACGAAGCTGTGACAAGCTAGGTTCAATTTCTTGCGATCACCCTTTTAAGGTATTTCTTGGGTGTGCATTATTGCAAAAGTTGGAGTACGCATGCGACGGGTGGTAGGCTGGGTTGAGCTGCTGAGAGATATTCCCTTGCAGAACCTGGTTTTTACCAGATTGAACCATGTCCAGCTTCGGCCAAATAGAGTATGGTTTAGGTCAGTAGCCATAAACCGAGGAATCCATTCTTTGCAGGGGAAAAAGAATCCTTACACTTATTTAGTTTTGAAATGAAAATGGTTCGGTGCCTGAATTGAGACCAAATGCTTCTTGTTCTGTTTCGTCTATCATCTACGCATTACGTTAGTAAATCAGGAATTTTTTACTTTTATCTATTACTCTTTTACAACTGAGTTGTTCGATTAGAAAAGTGGAAGCTGCTTTTGGATAATTTTTATCACCAGTTTTTCTAAGCTAAAATAAAGGAATGCTTTCTGAAAAAATTTCAATATTTGGCGATAGTGTTCTTTACTAGTGTTAATAATATGAAGGTCAGATATGTTTATTTCTAATGCAATCCTTTGGCAGAGTACTATTTATTTTTGCTTGTATGTATTTTGTTTCCATGTTCAGATATGTTTCCTGGAAGTTGTAGACATTCTTATGCTAGCTTTGTTTGCTTTGGTCATACCCACCGATTGAAAGGTTATGGACATGATATATTCAATTAGAGTATAACAAGTTTATTCAGACTATATTTTTTCAAACAAATATACCAATAGTTAAGTGAGCTGCGGATCTGCTTCTGGAAATAAGTGCAAACTTGTAACGTTAGAGATGACTGACCAATTGCTTTCTCCATGAGATATTAAATTGGTAGCCAAAAGGAAGCCCTAAACTTCACAAGTTACTAGTTGGTGTTATGTAAATTTTTTTAAAGGTTAACTCATGAACGTCAGAATATAGTCCTTATGAACATGAGAACATAGTCCTTATGATTTCATAGACTTCTATGTGAATGAAAAACACATGGACATGTTCTAGATTTAATCTTGCACCAGGATGTGCCAATTTGAGGTAAGTATGAATGCAGAGTAACTACGTATTCGTTAAATATAACTAGAAAATTATTCAAACCAAACGCTGTTCCTTCCTTACTCTAATGTTTTGGCACAAGTTGTTACTTTTTATGAAACAGCATTTAAAGGACGTTGAACATATCAATAACATGTTTCTTGTTCTAAAAATAAAAGTTTATCAAGTAGGAATAGAAAGATATTCTCCAACTTCTTAAAAGCACCAGCATATGCTGGAATCTTTCCCTAGATATCTGATTTTCTTTGAGATATTCATCCTGAATTAATAAAAAAATGAGGAAATGGCTCCTTGGTTCTCTTTGAAACAATAGATAAGTTCTACAACTATGACAACAAGATGTAGGTTCTGCACCATTTCGGCTTTGTGTTAGTAACAGTTGAAGCATGCAGGCTATTCATGGCTGGACATTACTTTAAGAGAATGTTCGAAATATATCGTCATTTTCAAATAAATGCAGCGCCGTTATTGGGAGAGCTTGTCTACGATAGTGTTGTCAGCGGGGAGAATGATGGTTGACAGGCAATACTAGTTGATCTTCTCTTTTTCTTTTCAAATGAGCAAATATAAGATTTAGTTTTCAAAAAATTACCAGAACCGTCATGATTAATAATGTTAAACAGAATTGAGTAAACTTTAGTTTGGAGTAATAAGTACAATAATAAATGCCCCTTTGTGCATCATTAGTCGAGACCGATAAAGATTCTTGGGTTCATTTGTACTTACGTAAAATAACTTCGCTAACTACTAACAATACTATATTTGATTTGTTTTTAGTTATGCTGCTTGTTTGAAAGGTGTTCATCCAGATATGGGTATACAGCAAATCTGATCTATATTGTAGGAGATTGATCCGTAAGGAGGTGTAAAAATGTGCATTTATACAGTACTGGTGGTTCTTGATAGCTTATAATATAAGCATCCCTCTTTTGGGATTTTGATGTTTTCCTATGATTCAATCAAAGATCTACATTGTTTCTCCTATGCTGGTAATAGAGAAAGTTCTTAATTTATGATGGCTTGTGATAATCTATTCTAGGTTGTTGAGTTTTTTGGTGATGTCACATTCTTGGTCAACTGTTACCATGTTATTTTAAAAAGCTCAAATGTCTATGATTATTATCCATTGCAATTGCTAGTTGTCCATTGAGGGCTTATGGTGGATTTTATTTCCACTTTAGTGATGAACGGAAATCTTAGAGGTTTGGCTGGAAGTCAAAGGCCAGAATCAACTTTTCAGCCTAATCCTTTTGGAACTGCATTTGTTGGTGCTAGTTCTGGATTCATTCGTGGAGGTCTTGGAGCATATGGAGAAAAATTCTTGGGTTCAAGCTCCGAATTTATGCAAAGCAATGTAAGTCTAGTGCTGCTACGGGCAACACCATTTATCATGTATTTTTATTTCTATTTCTACTCTGAATTTCGTTCAAACTCGTGAACAGATTGAGCAATACCTATCCGATCCGCAATATTATTTTCAAGTAAATGGCCAGTATGTCAGGAACAAATTAAAGATCATTTTGTTTCCATTCTTACACAGGGTATGCAAACTAGATTACCAAAATTCTCCTTTCTGTAATTAGCTTTTTTGTCTGTTAAAACATGCAGCATGGTTTCCCCCTCTTCTTTTCACAGGGTCACTGGTCTAGGATAACACAGCCAGTTGGAGGAAAGCTTTCCTACAAACCACCAATTCATGATATAAATGCCCCAGATTTGTACATCCCTCTCATGGCGTTTGGCACCTACATTATCTTGACAGGATTCTCTCTGGGTGTTTTCGGGAGGTAGGCTCAGAGGAAACTAATCTCCCTATTCTCTCACCGTGCTCATAGTGTAACATCCTTTTAAAAATATTAATAGGGGTTTTTGCACAGCTGGATCCTGTAATTTCTTTTGACTAAATCGGCCCTCTATTATGGGTTAAAAAGATGAAATTGACCCTCAAGTCTAAGCCCTTTCCTTTTCCGAGCGTTTAAAGTGCGCTTCAACATCGGCTAAGTGCTCTAAAGTATCATGAGTTTTTTAAAACCAGTCTTTATCTTTATTATAACACTTCAGAACTTACTAGTACGGTTTTGACGATTCATAATATGATAATGTAAAGTATTCACATGATACAGATTTACTCCAGAAGCTTTGAGTTTGCAGTTCACAAAAGGAGTGGTTGGCTGGTTTATCCAAGTCCTGCTTCTCAAGTCATTAATACACTCAATGGGCAGCGGTGAAGCTCCTTTGCTGGACATTGTGGCATATTCTGGTTACGCATATACAGGATTATCCCTCGCCATTTTTGCAAGAATTTTCTGGAGGCACTCATATTATTTTCTGCTGCCATGGATGTGCTTGTGCATGGGTGTGTTTCTGGTTAAGACCATGAAGAGGGTCCTTTTAGGGGGTGGAAGGAGCCATGAGAAGCACTCTACCAGACAACATTATCTTTTGCTCGTCATGGCTGCTGCTCAGTTCCCATGGTTCTTTTGGCTTTGCAATGGGAGTGGCTAATCACTCACTCTTGAGTTTTTCTCAAACAAAAAAAAAATGAAAGAATATTTTTTATTGGGTGACTTCAGCATTAACAGTTGTTTGAATCCCGTGTTGAGAAGGAAACGATACTATAACTTCTATTTTTTTTCTTTTTCTTTTTTTTTTTTTTTTTGGCTTGAAGCAATGCTGTCTTTGTTTCCTTTTTCTTTTCTCCACAGGAAATTTCATGTATGACTAGCTATACCTTTGAATGTTATATTGACATTAACTGTCAATGATAATGCAACTTGTGTGGAAAAGCTGTACTTTCTAACGATTGGCGTCTTCAATTTCTTTGTTCATGATGGAAGCTACACTGCTTTTAAAAAGTTTGACTGGAGAATTTAACCGGTACCTACTAGGAATGATGTTTTTTCATGTTATATTTGATCAATATTTGCAAGCAGGCTAACTTTCCTCATACGGTGCAGATTTGTCATCTATTCCAGGTACCCGATGATTTCAGCTTTGTTGGTGTGGAACTATTCGTGCCGTCTCCATCAGACGACAGCAAATACAGGTCATGTTTTCTAACCTTTCTTGCATTCTTATCCCGCAATCTCTTGGATTGGAACTTAAATCTTTTTCTTAAACTAAACTGTGTTGTCCTATTAAATCTTGCTGTAAACAATTGGATTCTGTCTGTCGTTGCGTTTAGGCGTCATGAAAACCGAGTGAATCTGCTGATTCTTTTAGCTGTCTCACTCACTGGGACAGGCACATATAAGCTGGCTTTCATTCTTGGATCTATCAGCAGATAATAATCACAACTATGTTCGTATGTAACAGAAAACAAGAAGCCACTTTATATATATATATATATATATATATATATTTATTTATTTATTTATATTTTTTTTCCTTTTTTTTTATATATAAGGTCCACTTTGTGATCTGCTAAGGCAGGTCATTCTCCCTAGGTACCACCGTCAGGGACTTGCGTACTTTTTAACCAAATGTATTTGCTCGAGCACTCAAATCGGCCCCTTTACCTGAATAGTGGCTTTTTGTCGTTTCATCGTTAGTCTATTGCCATTGTGATATAATTTTAGGTTGCATGTGTATATAATAATCAGCGAAATCTGACCGGTGGTAGTTTATTTGGCAGTACCATACCGCTTATTTCTTTTGGTTTTGATTGAGCGTGATTTCGGTAGTTTAATAATTATCCAAAGACAAATATTGGCTAAGCAGTAAAGCAAGCAATCACAAACATACAAAGAGTTTACTTAAAAACCCTCGATATGGACTTAGTTAAAATTATGGACATTCACGTGACCGGTGATTACAATGTCTCCCTCTCTGTTTTTTTTTATGGACCGAAGTTTAGAATGCCGCTTGTTTTAATTACAAGAATCCTCTCTTGCCCTTGCTCTCTCCTCAACTAAAGGTAATGGCAACCTGCAGGGATATGGTAATGATGGAAGTAGTGGGTAATGAAAGCAATGGAAGTTGATTGGTTAGCATTGCCTTCAGCTCGGCGTATTGCATCTCCTCTACTGACACTCGAAATGCTAAATCTATGCTATATCATATGCCTCCCGGTGGGATGGCGATATATATCGGTGTGCCGTCAGAACTTTACATGCTACTTCGGTTCCACTGCCTTCCGATATTTTGGGCTCCACCAATTTTTGTTGGTGCCTCTCGATAATTCAAATCCTACCGGTCTTCGATGGTACCTCCGGACACCTTAGGTCACACCAAATAGCTTAGTGCCTCCGATACCTCGTGTCCTACTTGATATTTTAGCACCTTCCAATTTTTTGGATCCCATTGGTTTTCGTTGGTGTCTTCTGATACATCAGGTTCCATCGGTTTTTGTTGGTGCTTTTTGATACTTTGAGTCCTATCGGCCTTTTTTAGTACCCTTCGAGAATTAGATCTCACCAGATAGTTTGGCGCCATTCGATACCTCAGGTCCCATTGGATATTTTAGCGCCTCCCGATTTTTTGGATCCCATTTGTCTTCGTAATGTCTCTCGACACCTCGGATCCCATCGAAAATAAAATTCCTATGACTTCCGAGGTCAATTATAGTTGTAACTAGTTTCTGTTTGACTTGTAGATTTACGTGAAATAGCTCTTCTCTCACGGTATCTTCGTCGGGGGTTGAATCCAAGTTCGGCGGTTCGTTTTGTATATATTTTTCTGCACGCACCATCAAATAGAGTGTAGGGTCTACCTCATTCGCTATGAGGGCATCATTTTTCTCTTCTCTCTCTCTCATCACAACCAAAGTTTTGGGGTTATTGCACGACCAAAGGTTTGGTGTTATTGCGGCCATTTTCCGAGGTATTTCCATCCAATGCTTGGGCGCGAGTTCGGGGTGAGCGAACTAACACTTCGGTTTTATATGCCTCTAGAGCTTACAATGTGAGCACTTTGGTCTTCTACACGTTCCCTTCTTGGGCCTGGCTCCATCTTCATCCGCTTCTCTAACCGAGCAACCTTTAGCATGAGATGTGATCAGTTGGGTCTTCGTCTTGATATACTTTTTAGGATGTAACGTCTTCTCGACAATCGTCCTCTTTTCGAATGTATTATCTATGTCTATGACCGAGTACATATTGAGGTGACCGCGTATCTCGTCATTCATTCTCGCTAGGAACTTCTTAGATATCCCGGGCTCGGTTAGGAATATACCAAGCATGAGGGCAAGACGCTTGAAGTTACTCGCGTATTCCTGTATCGTATGCTGGGCATATTGTCTGAGGTATATCTACTTGTACCATTGATCTTCTTCAAACTCGACTTGGTAGAATTGTTTGCGCACAAGTATCTTGAATTCTTCCCACTGCACGCCATGAGTCTTCACGTACACGTTCCATCACACCAAGGCATGTGACTCCATCTTCACGCGCATGAAAGTCAGGCACTGCAGATCATTAAAAATCGTACAAAGAATAATAGATTTTAATCAATCCAGCCACGCATCTAGCTTCTCCCCATCACGTCTCCTTGAAACTCCAAGATCTCGATCTTTGCCATTAGGCGATCCCCACAGAGATTGCTCTGCCATTTTTAGTTTCTGTTCAGATTCATACAATTCGACTACCTCCATTAGCTCCTTTTCGGGTATGCGCGTACATGATTTCTCTCCCTTCTCAAGGATGATTCTTGGTTCGCCTCGGAAGGAGGGTATCAAGGGTGGCGGCACGGTGGACGGTCTAATATCATTTGCGCTCGATGGTGTGGGGTTCGTAGGTCGGCTCACCAATTGCTAAGTATGATTTTGATTTCAGTTAGTTGGGTCTCTATCACCGCCATCCTCCCAATCTCCACATCTCGATAACGCATCTTCTCTTATCTCTGAACTCATCACGTTTGATGCCTCCAGCTCTCCGGTAGTCTCTTTTTCATCACGAAGCACAACCATTCTTCTAAGTTTTGATTTTATTACCTCCATCCTTCAAGACTCGAGCTTGAGCTCTGATACACTTAATCTGAACCGTGTTTTTTGCTTGAGAACCTCGGCTATAGACGGATCTATTGAGTAGAAGGCTATATTGTTTTATATGAATTTAGAAAAAAAAAAAATGATATGTAGATATTTTTCTCTATATTTCTCCTTCTTTTGCAAATGAAAAATGTATACATATTTATAGGAAAGCCCGTGAACATCCCAAAGGACACAAATAGCCATTAATGCTCTCTTTAATGCACCTAATAACTCTAATAACTCTCTTTTAATGATGTCTCGGAATCGTCACCATTTGATCTTTTGCCTATTAGCCTTCCAACCTTTGGTCTTTTGACCTTTGATCTTCCCTCGGCCACGGTCACGTCCGGCTTTGGTCTTGATTATGCGCATGTCTCGGTTTCGGACAAGTCTTACATCGCCCTAAAAAACGTGGACACCTCGGCCTCAACTCTGTCCTACCTCAGCCTCGGTATCTTGCCCATCTCGGCTTCGGTCTCTTCGGATCTCGAGATCCTCTTCGATCATCTATGCCTCTGCCGGCTTATATTGGACTCACGTCCTCGGCTTTGCTTGGTCAGCCTCAGCTCTGTAGCAATGTCCTTGGCTAACTAAATGGCATCTCCTCGACTGATACGCTGCATATTAAATTCATGTTATATCATATTCCATCAGGGTTGTTCCCATGGTTGACATATAAGACACTTTATTTTCTTTTTGAACACTAAATATACTTCATTAACACCAAGTAAAAAACCAAACAATTGGTTCTTTTGTGTAAGAATATCAATCAGTATTGGTCTAACTGATTATCACAATTAGATATAGAAAGAGACCATATCATGCTTCTCGTGAATGATAGATTAGAAGTTTGAATTTTCATAACACTTGGTTGGGAGGAAGTCTATGTTAATGTATTCATTTTCAGTCGAGATGTAAAATAGAAATCCGAACTCGTCGGTCGAAGACCAAAAGAAAAAACATATGTTACATTTGGAGCTGATTAATCTTGCCAAAAGTGATTGAGGTGGCTGATAATGCTGAAGGGAGTTGTTAAATGCCCAATTGTGCAAAATTTCTGAAGTGGGAATGGATGTCTGGCATTGGC
Organism: Xerophyta viscosa; assembly: GCA_002076135.1. NCBI lineage: Eukaryota > Viridiplantae > Streptophyta > Magnoliopsida > Pandanales > Velloziaceae > Xerophyta > Xerophyta viscosa. The sequence goes on from MJHO01000001.1 coordinate 562,084, forward strand.
TGGTCTGGTACTAAGGTACATGTGGATATTGAATTTGAATCGGATTCACGCGTGGTCCTCGAAATGTTCGCGTCAGTGGCAGGACGGTTGTGCCGAACGGTTTTTGGGTCCACCCCTAATCGTATTCGAGATTCACAAGCCCGAATTGAAGACGTAATAATTTATATTTGCACCTAATTGGCAGTTAAACCTCATGCCTTACACCAAAAAATTGTACATTTCGAGACGTAGAAATTATCTTAAGAAAATGTACACCCCTTTTCAGACTACTTACATGCACAGAGCTTGTATAGTATTCGGTCTATTTTTTTTTATCTAGCAGACGGTGAGTGAATCTTGCGAGGATTAAATTTTTTTTTTAGATAACGAGGCGAAATTTTTTCTGAATTTTCGCTAACTCGCGGGCCACAGTTTTTTACGCACATTTATAGGACATTTTTAGATCTAAGTGCGGGCATGAGAGTAAACTCCGGCTTAATGTTCGCCTCCGAACCAGATATGAAGTACTGGGAGTTATCCAGCCACCAGCTTCTCCGCAACCGATGTAAACTCGTGGTTACGGGCACATTCTCGTTACAGACACCCCTGAAGTTCGACCACGGATGCTCGCTTCCTGAGACGAGCGCTCCGGCTGTCCCACCCAGGGGTGGCGGACTTGCGAGGATTAATTATAAGGATTGGATTTTTTGAAGGTCCCACATCGTTACAATCTTTTAAAAAAATCCAAAAAAAAGAGGGGTTCTTAAATTGAACAATCATTATTTCAATTTTTATTTTTTGTAATTTTTATTTTTAAAGTTTTGTCATCGGACCAAACTAGACGCCGCCGCATTATCCGCACATGCTACTGTCCATTTGCAAATAAAATTTAACGGTTCAGATTCAATATCTTTGTATAAATGATAGGAGATGAAGGGTGGAGATGAAAAGGCACAATCATTTTATGTATTCATCTAGAAAGGTAGCATCACCACCAAATTATGACCTTCGTTGCAGAAATAACCAAACAATGGTTGGCATACCAAACACAATTACAGTTCCAATCACATGTAGTGAGATTGGAACTATATTGACCTAATTTATGAATCAAACCAACTCATGGATGGTAAATTATATTCGTTGCCCGATATTATTTAATCTTTAAAAACAACTTAATATTTGAAGTTTAGACATGTCATTTTTTAGACATTTCTGATTTTTCTGATACAATCAGAGCTAAATATCGTATACTAGTATTTATCCTAGACATATTCGATTTTGATTGTATCAAAGTTCTGAGAATATCCAAATAATAGTTGGTACACTAAAGACAATTACGTTTCGAATAATAAGTGAGATTGGAACTATATTTGCCTAATTTGAGACTTCAAACCAACTTAATTTATCTATGCTAAATTATATGCCGATACTGATATTATTTAATCGTTATAAATAGCTTAAAATTTGAGTTCAGAAATAGTTTCCTTCAATTTATTTGATTTTTTTTGGTACAATCAGACGACATATTATACAGCAGAATTGCACCAAATACATTTCGATGCGGTATATATTTTTGATTGTACTAAAAGTTCTAATGGTTATATTGATACTCTAGTTCATAAAATCGGACAATCGTTTTACTAGATGTGCTAGATTTCATTTATACCTATTATATTCCACAGATAGTATATATGAATTCACATCACTTTAAAGATGAACTAGACATGTACAAACTTAGACGAAAGATGTTCTAGTTATAACCTTAACGTATCCGACAGAGCCAACTATAATGAAATCTAGTGTGGATTTAAAAAAAAAAAAAAAAAAAAAATTATTTGTTGGGTTATATGTTTAGTTTCTCGGTTCTTACTAACAAAGAGTAGTATATTTATGTTACAATAAAATTTATAAGGAGTAAATTATACTATAAATATACATACATTTCATGCATAATATCAAACATACGATACTTTGAAGTGTCAATAGCCGTGCGGCTTGAAATACATTATATTATCGCCCAAGGATGAAATTCACGATCTCGTGATCAGTACTAAGTAGATGGAGTAGGGGCAAACCGTGGATAGGATGTCGATATTATTCTTTTCTTTTTTCTAAAATTTAATCTGTATATCCCTTGCTTTGCTAAAATTTAATCTTTATATCCCTTTCTTTGCTAAAACTTTATTCCTCCCTTTTTTTATATCCCTTCCTTCGAGAGAAATTATCCATCCGATGGAGCTTTGTCTTCTTGGCAGCACTGCAAATTGGCACTTGGTGGACATAATAGGGACTTTTGTCATAATATTTAAATAATTATAAAATGATTAAAAAAGATGCCTTTAGCATATTCTTACCCCCTCTGTGTATAATCGGATGTCATAATGCTCTAATAGAACTGGTTATAAAAGGACTACTAGTTTTGCACATTTACGATACACAATTATAAGTTATATATATATATATATAATATAATTATATATAAAAATAATAATGTCAAAATTTTTTATTTTTTTAATACAAATTATATTTTTTATTGAAATATTATATTTTATTCACAATATATTATTAGAATAAAAAGAAATATTAAATGCCATACAGAAAATTATTTGAGTGTTGATGTTAAATGGTGTGTGTATATATATATATGAATGATTAAAAATTTTGTACATAGTACAATTTTATTTTAAAAAATTAATATTATATATAATATAATATATAATATAATTATGTTGATACTAATTTTTATGTATGCATTTAGATTATTTTTATAAATTATTATTTTAATTAAGTTTTTTTTTTTCTAATATTAGATATTTTATATTTTTCAGATAGGTTAAATGACTTTATAAATTTATATCAATTAATACAAATACCACATCAATTTTTTTGAATAAAAATAAATATCACATGGCACACAAAAAATTATTCAAAATGCCATATATATATATATATATATATATATATATATACTAATTTTCACAAATCTATTTAAAAAATATTTTTTAAAAAAATTTCAAATGCTACAATCATAAAGCATAATAAATATAAATTTTGAAAAAAAATTGTACTTTTAAAATCTCGATAAGTTTTTTTTATATATTTACTATTTTTAAAACTTTGAACAAGTGATATGTTTTATTAATGTTTATAAATTTTAAATTAGAATTATTTAAAATAATACTAAATAGTTATTTGATAGGGTTGATTTTAAAAACTAACCGTAAAAAAAGACTTGATTTTTTTAAAAATAATAATTTTAAAGGCTTGATTTTTTTTTTCTGACAAAAAAAAAAAAAAAACAAAGACAAAAAAGACTAATTGAGCGTTTTGGGAGGATGGAGGCTCCACAGAGCGCGTCGTCAAATTTGGACTCTTGTGTTATCTAAATCCAACACATGATGCTTTGAAGCGTTCAGTTTCCTTCCCTTTGTTTGACGCCTGCCTCAAACTTAAATATCATTTACTCCATTTCTTAATTTGATTAAATTCCAAACAAAACTCCATCTTTTTGTTTCATCTGTTTCTATATAATCCCCTCACAAATTCATCCCTTACCTCCCTCTCGATCGCTGCTCATAAAATTGCGTTCATTCATTCATTCATTTTGTTTCGTTAATTAGTAGGGCATACAGATAAATTTCGATTAGAGATCGAGATTAATTAAATATTTAATGGAGGCGGAGAAGAAGCCGGCGGTGTCGAATGCCGGAGCATGGGCAATGAACGTCGTCAGCTCCGTCGGAATCATCATGGCCAACAAGCAGCTTATGTCCTCCGCTGGCTACGCTTTCAGCTTCGGTACCCCTTTTTTTTTGTATTGATTTCAGCTTGTGTTACGAAATCTGGAAGTTGATTTGGTTGTTTTTGGTTTTACCGTCGAGGATAACTTTGGATCCGTTTGCTGGCGCTTGCTTCTATAATCTGACCGGTTAACTTTTCTTTTGAATTAATTTCTAACAATCGGTGTATTTTCGGGTGTTTCTATGTAAGATTTCCCTGTTGCGCTTGAAATATTCGAGTTCCTTTTCAGAGAGAATTTATGCGAATATTTTCTGTCGATTTACTCTTTTCGCAAGCGTTTCAAAAACACGGATCTAAGATCTAATGCAATATGTAATTAGTTCGTGACATACCCATTATAACTAGTTTTTTCTTGAATATTTTTCTGATCGTCATCGACGTTTTGCAGCAACAACATTGACGGGGTTTCATTTCACGGTGACGGCGCTCGTTGGCTGGATTTCAAATGCTGCCGGTTATTCCGCCTCTAAATCTGTGCCCTTATGGGAGCTGCTGTGGTTCTCTATCGTTGCCAATTTGTCCATTACTGGGATGAATTTCAGTCTCATGCTTAACTCAGTTGGATTTTACCAGGTTCGGTTTACTACCACCAAAGAATATATAACCGTATATTTATTATCAGTTTATACGTAACAGAATAGTATTTTAAGTTAGAACCCTGTCAGTCTCAATTATTTAAAAGATCAAAATGAATAAAGTTGTTTACTTGTTCATGTGTCAGAGGGGCGTTTATGAATATTGATATAAAATAACTATATATATTTAGAGAGTTGGTTATCTGAAAAACAGAATAAGACGGCTATGATAATATGGGTTTTATGACATTGTCTTTCAGATCTCCAAGCTGAGCATGATACCGGTGGTATGTGTAATGGAGTGGGTGCTACACAGCAAGCACTATTCGACACCGGTGATTACATCCGTCGTCGTCGTTGCGTTTGGTGTTGGTGTTTGTACGGTAACCGATGTTGAGATTAATGCTAAGGGTTTCATTTGTGCATGCGTGGCTGTCTTCTGCACATCGCTTCAGCAGATTGTGAGTCTTTCATCTTCTTATTCAATCTTCTTGTTAATAAGATCATCTTCATTTTTTCGTGATAATCCAGATGTAGATGATATACACTTTTTTTTTTTCTACTCTCTTGATATAATCCAAGTAATGAATATTTTATGGACTCGTAGATTACATATATTTATTCAAATAGTATATGCCTGAATCAAATTAGCTGTTCGAGTGAAGCTTGCTTCTGCATGTTGATTGTGATAAACCAGACTAGACAGTGTGGGATTCATTGGTGCATCTGCAGCATGGGTTTTGGATGAAATTTGTGTCATAATGGCCTGATCTTTGTCTCTTTCAATCTAGTTTTTAATGAAGACAGCTTTCATTTATGCTGAAATATAAGTAAAAACCATTTAACAGGGTTTACTATATTGTAACCCGCAACTCTTCTGCTTATCTGCATTTGAACTCCCTTTGTTAACTTTTTTTGAATGACATTTTAGAGGCTTTAGATTGACCATGGATGTTGTGGCCCCTACCGATCTAGTTTTAACACTTTGTTTGGTCTTTCTTGTCCACTTCTTCTCAAAGGTTCCGGTGAACTTAGCATTTTAAATAATTTTTCTCAGTATCCAGTTTTTCGATCTGTAACTTCAATTTTACTCAATTTCCACAGAGACTCAAGTTGTGGATCCTTATCCATCTTGTTCATGTTTTCTAATAAGGGGTGAGATTTTTCGTATGCGCATAACCATTTTCAAAGAGGCGAGACCAATGTAGAGGCTGTGCTAAGATTATCGCCATCATATTTCATTTAACTGAATTCTTCTGATGCTTTTGTGTGCAACTGGAACGATGAATGGGCATATCGATATGACAAAAGCAATTTAAGGTGTGGTGAAGATGAAGCGTCTCTATCCTCTTGCAAGGGATATTGGATTGGTCTGGATAGTTATACCAATATTTACATATAGTTGTAGTTTGCACGATAATTGCATCGCTAAGCAACTGTCATTTAATCTGTTCGACGTTACAGACTTTCACTAATTTAGTATGAATTTAGTTTTTTTTGGTTTGTACTTCTGCACATTGTACTAAAATAAGAGTAGTATTCCTTCTTTGATGATTGAACAGAAAATTAATCTGCTGTCTGTTCTTTTATTTCTGTTACTCGATTAATGGCATCTAACTGATGTTCGGGATCTGACACTGATTTTATTTGTTTGCAGACTATTGGATCTTTCCAGAAAAAGTACAATATTGGTTCTTTTGAGCTTCTAAGCAAGACAGCTCCAATCCAAGCAGCTTCTCTTTTGGTGCTCGGTCCATTTGTCGACTACTATCTTAATGGGAATTCTATTGTGAAGTACCACTTTTCCACGGGAGCCACTGTGAGTTCGTTTGGATACCTTCCCGTGTGATTTAATTTTGCATGCTGATAGGATAGTCAAAGTTTATTCCTCCAAAAGTAGTGAGGCCTGTATGGGCGGGGGCTTAGGAATCCTTCCCATCCAGGTTCGACTCCCCCTGCCGTCAGTTGCACATTTGCGAATGCTACTTGGTGAGTTTGTGCACCCTCCCACGTTCGACAGGTGATTTCTTCTGCGAGTCACTCCAGAAGCCCCTCATAGGGTCGCTTGGTTGTTTAGATGAGCGATATTCATCCTATCATGAGTTGGAGGGTGGACCCCACCGTGGGAGCGGCACAAACAATTAGTCTTAAGCTCCGAACAACTGAATATCTTAATAATGCCTGATCTGTGAATGCATTGAACAATCTCTTGCTTTATTATCTATCTAAAGCACCTAAAGTCTTTAAAATTTGATCCAAAGTCAATAAAGTTCGCTTTCAACATCACAGTAGTCACTTTTGAGCAACAAGTGGTTTAATTTGTTCAGCACTTTTTTATTAAATTTTTTCGGTCAAATATTAGGAGCTCTAGCATTTCATAAAACTGAATATTAGCGCCGATCTTAGAGACCTTTATGCACTTTTTTTTTTATTTTAGTCTAAAGACTGAAGATTTATCATTTGGGTATGCTATTTTCTTTTGCAGTTTTTCATACTTCTCTCCTGCACCTTAGCAGTGTTTTGCAACATGAGCCAATACCTTTGCATCGGTCGTTTCTCGGCAACGTCGTTCCAAGTTTTGGGCACATGAAAACCGTGTGCGTTCTAATTTTAGGATGGATACTTTTTGACTCTGCTCTATCCATCAAGAACATTCTAGGAATGTTTCTTGCAATTCTAGGCATGATTATTTACAGTTGGGCGGTAGAATCAGAGAAGAAGGCCAAAATAGTTCCGCTCGTTAGAGAAAACGAAGAGGATATAAAGCTTTTGAAGGATAGTATGAACGGGATTGTGCAAATCGACCTCGAGCAAGGGCAGACGAAGAGCTGATGATTTTCTTTGATAGTTTTGATGTAAATTAGCATCATTGTTTATGATAGAGGAAGACATCATATTTGTGTCCGATTCTTTCCCCCCAAATGAACGTCTTTTATTTCTCTTTTCTTTTCATATTAATCTTGTATTATATAATCTAGTGGTTATTCTTTTGTAGCTGAGGGGATTATTCCCTATATCTGCTGATGTGCTTAATACCTCTAAATTACACTTTTCTTTGCTGGTATACTAAGAAACAGGGTTTTAACGCTCTTACTGTCCTTAAATTCCAACGTAACCTATGGAAAGATTATTTTCTTAACGAGGAATATATGATGTATCGTTTACTTGTTGCTTTCTTTTTTTTTTAATTGAGAAAATGTTATTAATTTCTCCGTTAGATATATTTATTTTCTATTTTATTCTTGATATAATAATTAAGGCGATCAAATTAGACACTGAAAGATAACTATATGCTCAATTATTATAAAGTCTCTCTGATTCCATAATCTAAAATTAGCAAAAATTGTGAAGAAAGAAAATAATCCGTCAAAATTGTTAATCACCTTTCCCCTCGCATTATATAATAAAAATCCAAATCAGACTACGACAATCTTCGTGTGTGCGCGTGCGCGTGTTTAATAACTATCATAATCAGCAAATATTAAGAGCAACTAATTTTTTTTGACAGTTAAAAACTTAACTATGTATGAAATAATCCACATTAAAAAATAACTATTTTGATAACATCATACTATAATATTCCACTACATTCATTCTAAGTAAAAATTTTTAAGCAAAATTGGTTGTCCCTGGACTAATAAAAATAAGAGACACGTATTAGAAATCAAGGCATTTTCATGATCCTCTGCACCTGCGCGTTTGCGACAATGAAAAATTGCGAACCCTTCGTTATCGCAACGTATACCTCCTCTGCGACGGCACGAATCATACGATCCCATTCGTCTTGTTCGACATCGTACTTCGGCAGTCCGTTAAACATACTCTCGATGCATTGCTTCGCGGCATCTAAACTCTGGAAAGAGTCCATGTTTTCCTGGAACGTGTAGGATGGTTGCATTTGGGAGACCAATTCTTCGCCGAAGGGAGTGTTAAGATAGTCAACGACATATAAGTTGACCAAGATATTGACTTTTGGATCACTTTCTTGGTTGACCTCGTAGTAACGGAAGTCTTTAGGATCGCTCGTGCTCTGGACGCTGTAGTTGAATGCTACACTTTCGTAGGCCATAGCTCACTTCAAGATTTAGTTTTTATTTTTATTTTTTCCTTTCTCCTTTTTTTTTTTTGGTAGATGGGACGCTGAATTCAAGCTTATAAATAATTTTGTTGGGAAATAAATATGCAAAAAGGGAAGACATATTTTTAGATTAACGTTTTTTATAATTCCTTTTTGTACACTATTATTTCCTTTTTACTGTGTAATTTGTTTGAATAAAGAAGATGTTTCTCTTTATGATAAGGATTAAAGTAGGGAATTAGCAATTATATAGGGAAAGCAATTTTTTATGCAAGATAAATTATGTTGCCAAAGGTGATACTTCTCTGTGTTTTTCCATATCTTTAAATTATTTCTGCTCGTATTTTAATGTGAAAATACATATATTCAGCTTTTAATCAATTAAATTGATTAATTTTTTTTTTAATTTTTTATTTTTGGGTTGGGGCTTTCTGCTGGTTAAGAGTAGAAAATTTTCTGATTGATATATGGGGAATTCTTTCTTATGGGCAAGTAAAAACCAAGATTCACAAAATCGGTTTGCTTATCAATATCGGGAATGTATTTCATGCTTATTTCATATGTATCCATAACTAAGGGTGAAAACGAGTTGAGTTCGAGTCGAGTACCACCAAGCTCAAGCTCAGCTCGAGCTCGACGAATTTCGGAGGCTTAGCTTGAACTCGGCTCGACTCGAAAAATCTCAAACTCAACTCAACTCAAGCTTATTCGATTGCATCAACTAAGCCGAGTTCGAGTTGAACTCGACTTGAACTCGACTAAATTGTATGAATTAGACCAAGCTCGAGTTGAGCTCGAACTCGAACTCGCTTAATTAATTTTATTATAAAATGTACTTGAATAAAATAGAAAAGCTCGTTTATATTTATGAACCGAACGAGCCGAGTAACACAATACTCACGCTCGGCTCGTTTAATTACTCGAGTTTGAATCTATACTCGAACTCGACTCGAGCTTGGTAATATTCGAGCTCGAGCCGAGTTTAAACGAGTTCGAGCCCAAGCTACTCATGAGCAGCTCGGCTCATTTCACCCCTATGAATAACTATTTCAAGGGTATAGTATTGAGTATTGGGCTAGAGCCTCCACTTAAACCCCCGCACTCATGATAAAAACTAATTACCTACAAATAATATGTTTCATTTCCAGAGGATACATATCCTCGATGTAGATTCTCTTTGTAGCATAGTTTTAGGTGTTGATTAGCATAGTCTATACCATGCGTCATATCTCTATTCTGATAGTTATCGGCACAGTATTGTTGGAACCAATATGGCAGGTGCTTCTTTTCAATCTATAGTGTTCTTTGGTACTTGAAAGTGCTGTTGAGACTCGATAGATCCATTTATGACAACCATTATCTCGTTTATTTTGGATGCATGTACATAAATAACTTCATCTTTTCAGTTGAGGACTCCCGTGGGAAACCCAAAAAAAAAAAAAAAAAAAAATAGTAAAGGCTTCAAAATTATGAGATTGTCTAGTATTTCGAGAGAAAAAAAAATACAAGACCATCACAAGGAAAATTTATCATGATGAGCTAGTTTGACACCATTCCTTTCATCAAAGTGTTGAGCTAGTTTGAAATTTATCATGATGAGAGAGGACTACGAGAATCCTGTCATTATCTGTTTAATGAAGTATAGTATAGAGAAAGGTTGAAAGCAATATGGCATCTTAGAAAGGACCAGGAAAACAGGTGGATTAATTGCATAATTAGAAAACTTATTATACAACATTATAATATAAACCAGTCTAGTAATTTGTTAGCAGGACTTATTAACAAATTTCTACAAATTAAAAGGATGATAAAAATTTACATCTGCTAATCAGAAACTAAAGGGCTACTACTACTTGATCACATCACATCCCATAGAGGGTGTACCACTCCATATAGTTCCTATACTCATTCACAAACATCATGTCGGTATCCCCCTCCATGCCAAATTCACCGAGAAGCGGTTGAGCCGTTGCAGTCGAAAACGACGAACTCGGGCTCCCTCTGCCCGATCCTCCGTTAACGGAGCCCAGTGATAGCTTTCTTATGTCCTCCTCCGCCTCCGATAATCTTGTCTTCAGCTTCAAGACCTTCAAAAAAGGAAGCTATGTTGTTCAAAAGTGAAGTATGTGATGATTGAAAGTAAATGAATAAATGTTAAAAATGAGGTTAACCGCTTTTTGTGTAAAATTTTGGGATGTATTAAAAATAGGGGTTAATTTGGCAGCTTTAGCAGCCACAAATTACAGTTACTTATTTCAAAACCATTATTTGAAGTAACTTTTCACCAACTACTGGAAGAATAAACTTGCAAAACAATTACTTTAAGATTTATTTATTAACATTTATGGTATTGTTTATTTCGCCAAAAAAAAAGGAAAAGAAAAGAAAAACCATTACCAGAGACTAATTATAAAGCACTGAATTTGCCAATAAATATCTGAAATATGAGATTTTAGTTTTCCTAGAGTAACAATTAGTTTCTAGAAGGTAATAAAAGTCATATTTTACTTTGAGATAAAAGAAGATATTCCTCGTCTGGTTGCTTTCCTAGAAAAGGAGATGAAAGTGATGGGAGTCTGTTCCAGAAAATGGCAATATTGTCATGAGGCTAAATTATTTGATTAGCAGATAGATAGAGAAATAGATGTACTCAAAATTGGATGAAAGGATTATATTGTGCTATCTAAAATACAAATAAATAATTTTTTTTAACTATTTGTAAATATGTAAAACATCAACAATTAGTAAACTTCCAAAATATTCTGGGAGTCATTTCAAACCTCTCATAGTTTAAAAGATGTTTTTCTTTATTGTTATATCAAAGCCTTGTGCACCCATTTTTTGTTTTTAACACCAAAAACCCATTTTTTTGGAATTTTTTTAGTAATGCTACAACTCCCCATATGTCTCACAATTTCTCCTTTAAAACAATCATTCGTCCAGACGTTTAGGACATATAGTTTAAACTTTCTCCTTATAAAATGGAAGTATCAGATTTGAATCTCAATCTGACCCATAAAATGTAAGAGATTTAGTCTCTCTGTACTCTATAAAAAATAACACGAATTTTCGGACACATCCAGATGATAAGTGGAGAGTAACACGGTCCATATGTAGTTTTATTTATTATGATAGTTATAGATAATTTTTCCACGATAATTTCAAAAAAAAAGAAAAAGAAAAGTAGTTTATTCCAAGTTCGGGAAGAGGGTTATGGAAAAAGATCCAAAAATAAGACCTCTCTAGTAGGATTGTTTGAGCTAAAGTGGTTTTGCTCAATCCATCAAGTCCATTCTCCAATTCAGTTGAAGTTGTTGGGGGCTTATTTTTAAAAACACAATGCTTCACTGTAAAAATATTAAAAAAACAAATTCAACCAAGTTCATTTTCATCATGAAATGATTTTATTTTTTTCAAGCAATATAATGAGGAACACTTTATTTTGTATGTGTTATATCCGTGGAAGGGGTCATTTTTATGGATGGTGATCGGAGTTGCATGATGGATTGCGTTAATCTTACGGTATAATTTCTTAAAATCTGCACTTCTAATATCATATAGCCGGAATTTTTTAAGTTTCACAAGGTTCAGTTAATGCATCACTTCTGGGAGAAATTTAGGGTGAAAATTTGAGAGCTATACGATTTAGTTCATCTTTCATGCGCGATTTCTATCAGAAATCCTCGACAAAATTTTGGGAGCTCATCATTTTAAAATTCCAAGTAATTAATACGTAGTATGATGAAACGCACCTCGTTCTCAAGGTGGCATTTCTCGACGAGAATGGCGTCGTGAACGGACTTGAGCTTCGTGTACTCTCCCTCTAACTGTTTGTTCTTCCACCGAGCTCGCCGGTTCTGGAACCACACCGCCACCTGCTTCGGGTCCAGCCCTAGCTCCGCGGCAAGATGAACTTTCCGACTAGACTCCAGCTTCCTTTCCTTCCCGAAATTCATCTCTAAAAACCTCACCTGGGCGTCCGTCAGCCGACGCTTCTTCATCTGCTCGTCTCCGTCCGCCGCCCCGTCTACGCCGCCGCCTTTCAACTTCCTCCGTCGCCTCCGTACTTTCCCCTCTCCATCTCCTCTAACTGAGATCATACATATAACCATAAAAACAAATTAGATAATCCGTGGTGACAAATATATGGCTATAAATGAAAATTTCTGGAGTTAAATATAAACCTTGAGGAGCTGAATATCCACAGCTTGAGTTTGAGTCTAACACAGTTGGCAGCAACATCTGGTCTTCTATGTCCATTTCAGACATTGATCTTAGTCTTAATCTCCTTCGTCTTCTTCTTTTCTACTGCATATAGAGCTCTGAGTGACTAGTGAAGTTCTACAGATGATTTCATTTACTTTGGTTGGTCTGAGGAGGATGAAGAAGAAGAAGGTGGTGAAAGTTTGGAGTCGGAGAGGAGTGCATTTATACTGAAAGAGAATCGAATTGCCCTTGTTGGTAAATGAAATTACAGCAATGCCATTTTACCTGAAATGGTTAGAGTCGTTCTCCGGCCGGAACAACAAATGAGCTGGATGGACCATGTGAAAAATGGTTTTGTCCAAAAACACAGCTTCGTAGAGCGTTGATAAAAGAGTTATTTTTTTATTGAACATTTTATAAAATCACTGCATTCAGAGCCGTATTTAGAATTATTTTGAAAAGAATATTGATTATAAAATTATAAAATTTATTTTTAAAAACTATTCATAAAAATATATATTTTTTATTATTTAATGATTGTCAATAATTAAAAGATGATTGTACGATTTTTTTTTAAAATTGTTTTTTAAAACATTATCTCAACACTGTTTGGAGCTGCATGGCTTTTTAGGGGGGAAGAAGCAAACTCGTTGACGTCAGAAATTGTGGGAAAAAAAAGAAAATCTATTTTTGCTATTTATTTTATTAGTAGAGAACCATAGCATTCATTTAGAAGAAAAAAAAAATTCCGACTAATAGATATTTAGAAGATTATTTAAATAGCATTCATTTATTATTGAATATTACATAAACCACATGGGTGACCAAGTTTCGTAATCACTCTGTCCATAAGTGAGTACTTTCGGATAAATGTCAAGGTAAAAAGTAAAAATAAATCCTTTTTTGAGAAAGATAAAAGGCTAATAACACGTCAAAATTTTATATCGTATAGTGTCCGAAAGATACGGTCGGATACATATCCGACATATTAGAAAAGTATATGAAAAATAAAAATAAGAAAATTTTGGAACACGAATATTGGACATGTCAGGGAAAAGTGTTAGACATATATGTCCGTACTTATGTTATTTTTTTATTTTTTAAAAAAAATTATTATTTTTTAGAGAAATAAGATATTATATAATTCTAGTAAAATAGTAAATAATATAATATATTTATGTACTAAAATATATTTATTATTGAAAATATTTGTGGATATAATTAGACTCATGCTATTTAACTTTATCTCAATCACACAAAATATTATATGCATGACATTTACTATTCAATGTTATTGTATATTTAGATTATTAATATAATTTTTTTTTTTAATTATTTATATTTTTATTGTCGTATTCGCATCCTTTTTTTAATAAAATTATCATGTTAATATCTACTTCGTGTTGTTTTTCGCATCGATGTGCTTCCTCGATAAAAAGATTAACCCACGCAAGTACTTTCATCTCCAAAATAAAATGAGAATAAGGAAACACTTTAAAAAAAAAAACACAATAAGTAGGGAAATAGTTGCTGCAGTTTTTTTGTAGTTCTATTATTAACTATTTGTATATATGGCTTGTTTTTTAATTTGAAAATTCAGCCGTTACTTTTTTTTCAATTTTTATTTTTCTACGAAATTCAACTCTGAAGATGTACAAGGTTACAATACATTTATTTTTATTTCAATTCTTTTCTAGAAGAATAAAATAATAAGCATAAGTATTGGATGAAATTCAATTATAATTTCCAAAAAAAACTTAGAATCATAGATAAAATGGAATAATTCTACTGTACTAATTTAAATTCTGATTAGTGTTGGGACTTAAATTAAGACCCAACATATGAGCTAAATTATAAATTAAATATTTAAAATCACATATCCAACAAATTCCACGTAATGTAGCTAAGTAAATGATAAATAAACTTCATTTTTAAACTTATACTAAATCAGTCTTTGTACCTTTTAAGGTTTAAATCAGTCTATTTTTTTTTGGTATCATAACAGGGCTGTCACGTGAACACGAGTAGTGTTTGATACTAACTTTTGTATTTTTCTTTATAAATTAGAAAAAGAATATCCAAATTTTTTACTGTAAATAATTCAATATTGTTTTAGAGATAGATTATAGGTGAAATTTAGAGATATCCAAATTTTTTACTGTAAATAATTCAATATTGTTTTAGAGATAGATTATAGGTGAAATTTAGAGATATCCAAATTTTTTACTGTAAATAATTCAATATTGTTTTAGAGATAGATTATAGGTGAAATTTAGAGATATCCAAATTTTTTACTGTAAATAATTCAATATTGTTTTAGAGATAGATTATAGGTGAAATTTAGAGATATCTAGTGTCGTTCTATTGGACAAACACTAGGACCAAAACTACTTACCAAGCCAACTTTTTATATTCATATTAAAAGAGAGTGAATCCACATATATTTCTACTACAACACATGCTTGATAAAGAAAGAGTACTCTTGTCGCGTAAACTTTTGGTTATCGAATACTACGTATAAAATCGTACATTTTATAGCTGAAAAATATAAAAAAGTACCATACCAAATGCTTAAATTCTTTTTGCAACTTCAGGCTATTTACAAATACAACTTTGTTGCAGTGCAAAATTTTAACTTCTGTCTATAAGACACGCCAAAACAATATATGTTAAAAAAAGAAAGTAGGAAATAATGTGCACTAGTCGTCTTCGCAGTGTCGAAATGATCCTTGTGATCCTCTAAATGAACAATTTTTCATTTCATATGAGAGGTTTTTTTTTTTTTTTTTTTTTTTTTTTTTTTTTTTTTTTTTTTTGGGTGCAAAGAAGGTTACTATTCGAAGCTACTATTTAGAAGTGGTAAGTCTAATGTGCTAGAATTCTAAAAGATAGGGTTGTTGGGACATAACAATTTTTTTTAAGGCTTAGAAAGAAAATAGTTTATTATTCCCAAAAAAAGGCCCGAATCCCCCGCCACTTCAAACTTCTTGCTAAACTAGCGCCCTGCGGCTGCGTAGTACAACTTTTGTTTTTTAAATCTCATTCATAAGCTGGATATATTTTCTTTCTCTCTTCTCAAAATGATCAGCTGATCATCAACCGCAACCTAATCTCTCTCTCTCTCTCTCTCTCTCTCTCTCTCTCACTCAGGTCAAATGATCTTTATATATATATATATATATATATAAATTTTGAGCTCGAGCTAAACCAACTGAACCGAATTTAAGCATAGTAATGCTCTGGCTCACCTCGGCTTGTTTTCATCCCTAGTCATAATACATTTTATACTCGGACTTTTTGAATGACCACGTTGGTGGAGACAAAGAGCAAGCATTTGATTCATTGGTGCACCGAACCTACTGCTAGCATTAGTAGGACTTACCATAATCATACCCTATACCAAAAACAGAGCAAAAATGGAGCTAAACTGGCTGAACTTTCAGGACCACACCTGGTTTACTGAGCCAGGACCAACTAGACTCTTATTTTGTTCTCCTTTCTAGCTCTTGGCACTGTCATTGGATATTCCAGAGGGAAACTAATGCCTACCCCCGGCTAAGGGGTCGGACCTGCCGCGGGTAAATCCACAACACGATACCATCGCGTTGTGCATGTCGGGCCCATTTACATGTAGACTGGGATTCGGACCAGGGTGGCCAATGCCGAATGTATACGCTTCACCACTAGACCATCGGGATGGAGCTGTCACAAATCGCATATTTTTGAAGTACTTCATAACAAATTAACTCCCGCCCGAACTGACTGGAGTGCACCGGGAAAACTTGGTTGAGTCTCCTAGCCCACGAATGTCCTACACCAGTCCGTTGAAAGGATTGTGGCATGTAAGAGAGTTGGGTCCACATCCGCTACGCTGGAAACCGAGCCACACGGGTTTTACGCCACCGGAAAGTTCGAAACATGCCGGTAGGGCTGGCTTAAAAAAATATTATCCTTAATTACCTAGCCTAAATATTTTTAAGAGATTAACATCTCCTAATAGATCCTGTCAGAAACGTGTCGAAAACAAAACACCATTACCATATTTTCTATACTCACAGCCTCAGATATTGGACATTAAACTAAAACCCTAGCACTTCACATAGTATTTTTGGCATAGAAACAACAGACAAGGCCATGAAAAGTCTAAGCTTGTAGAACAAGCCAATTGAGAAGACGGAAACCCTAGCTATAGCTAAATGTTAAAGCAGAAAGCGAGAGCTCACATGGTGAGCACTCATAGGGAAGGGCACGTGTCAGATCCCTAGATGCTGGAGAAGGGACTGAAGAGAGGTACCATGACGAGCTCAATGTGCAAGTGTTCCACGTGGCCACCGTCGCCAGGTGCTGCCAACCAATCGGTGCAGAGTCTCTCTCAGCCCCATGGGCATGGTGGACTTATTCTACGCAACAACTTGAACATTTGATTGCCATGTTATTGTGGATAGGCTTTCTCTCTTTCTCTTTCTCCATTTGTCTTTCATCGAGGACAAAGGGGGAGGGGGGGCAGATGACTTAGTTTGAATCAATCATCATCAAAGCTCTAACTTCTTCTCGCGCCTGCCTTTTGTTCCAAGGACAATAGTACACCGCATATAAACAGAAAAATGGGTAAGCCTATCCTAAATGTAATGCACCTCATCTTTTGTGGATATTTTGATCTTATAAAGAAGCACTGTTAGTAAAGCATACATAGTGTATCGGGATGTGTATGATAATAATTGTATTAGGATCATTATAACTTTCTGAAGAATGATATTTATGTTTCTGAAATTGCATATACCTTATATCGCGTATGAAAAATGGATGAGTTTTAGCACGCACAGTGAAGTTCATTAATCGAGTGAGTGCAAATCACGGGTCTTGGAAATGTGCAAGAGATGAGTATGTGGGATATAGGGATGTGAGTGGAATGCTATCATACGTGGTGAATGCTTCAGCATTATTCTATAGGGATACTATGATAAAAGTACATACTTGAGATACATTAAGAGGTATGAAGGTCATGAGAGGACGACAACTTTGCTGCTACGTTACTTCTAGGATTAGGCATGGCTAGGAAAACATGTATGCATGCATGCATGTGCAGATGATCTATCCATCTATAGGCTAGGAAAGCATGGCAGTGTTAATCTGAAAAACATCAGGGCATGCTGTATACAAAATAAGACAGTGTATATATGGATAACAAAATGGTCTAGACCCTGATGGATCAAGTAGCTCAACTGGGTGGCTCATAAACCATTATTATAAGTTCGATTCATTTCCGTTGTAGTGCAAGATATTAACTGTTTCGAGTTTCTAGAAACTAATTATGATGTTGCAGCTATATTCATATATTCAACGACTCGTCAATGGGAAACTACATGCGAAATTTTACTACCTCATCATGGTCAAATATAATGTGATTAGAATTGTATTCAGTAAAATAATTTGGTATATCTCACAGCAAATGTTTAGCCTCGATAGCTACAAGAAAAAAAATGGTCTATTTTCTGGTTAAACCAATATGCTGCAGGTTAATCATCGATATGCAACTGCAAGCATGGATGTGCCTTTGATATTTTGACTGGCTAGTTGACACTAATAATAGTGCCATGCAATATTGTATTTGCTACTGTTTGTAAGAAATACATGAATTTATATATAATAACCGTACCCAATGAATATATATACTACTGAGTAGACGAAATATTCATTAACATGCAACACGATAAAATACAAGAGCCTCATGCAACGATGTGTTGTATATATATATATATATATATATGTCTTTGATGATGTAGTAGAGCCAAGACATATAGCTAAGGCGGAGAAGTCCTATGTTTATGTCCCAATAAAAGAGTTAGATGGTCCAAAGAAGGACCACAAAGAGATTTCCAAGAAGACTGCACTACAATCCATCCCACGACAAATTACCAAATAATCCCCCCCCCAGCCCCAAAACAAAAAAAAAGAAAGTATACGAAGTTATAAGGCTACTATAACCATGGAGCAAGTTATAATCCATAAACAAATCACTACGTCAATCATTTTTGGCAAACTTAGCCACGTGTCACAAGACCGTAGGGTGGGCCATGTACTAAGCAATTAGAGAGACTTACATGTCAGTCCTCTATTGATTTGTGAGTTACAAATAAATTGTTTATTTATAATTCACTATTTTAAAAAAAAAAATTGAATACAAAAACCGTAAATTACATTTAAAAAAAAAACTATTTTTCTTGTGTTTAAAAGTTTTTAAAATTAATTTTAAATGGCTTTTTTAAGGCTCCAAAGTTTTAATAGATTAGCGGATTAGTTTTAAATTCATAAAGATTTTGAATATTCAAAACATCTTTTTTGTTTAAAAAAACACTTTGAATACGAGAATTATAGATCACATCTAAATTGTTTTTCTATATTCAAACCTACTCCAAAATAACACTTATATAATTTCCAAAATATGCTTGATATGAATTGCGAGATCAAGCTCATTTGTAAATAAATTTGAAATGAGTACTGATTTGCAAATATTTTGGAAATTTCCTCAAGCAATTATGTCTTGACAATGATTTGTTGATAGGTGTGTCTTCTATCTCTCATTTCAGCTATACTTTAAAGATAAAGGTAGCAAAGATGGCAAAGGATTTCTAATTGGAGTATGATGGCTTCACTGTTTCATCCATGAAAGCTTCCCATTGACAGCTAAAATTGAAGATGAAAAATATAAACTGGTTACTGGTTAGGTCCACATCATTCATGCAGGACATATAGTACAGTTTTTTTCAAGGTGCAGTGCATCTGGCAAATGGCTCTAGATTGAAAGTTTGTCACTCTGTGATGACTGTGAATTGGGTTCTTTCATAAAATTAGAGAGAAAATACCATCAAATTCCAGTAATTCACAGCAAAAGCAATAGAAAAAGGGTTTTGTCTTGAATAAAGATTTATCCAAGGCATTCCAAGACTGTGTTTTTTTTTTCTCATTTGAATAATAAACGTTGATGTCATACTGTTATCCGGCTCAATCCGAAAGAAAACTATCCTATGCCCAATGTCTAGGTGAAGTTACACATAGGAGGCACACGTGCCCGAATCCGCCATCAAAATTTTATTCCTACAGACAGAATGGGAAGGTCGAACTCATAATTGCTAGGGTTTCCAAAGTTTACCATATTATTGGGACTCCCGACCACGTCTTGTAGTGTTGGATTTATACATCAAGAAAGACTAGTTTTTCGCTATCTCAAATTTCACTTACTTTTTCAAATTCGAAACAAGTATAATAAGTTGTAAAGTTGTAGTACTTTAACGTGCTTAAGAATTAGGCTGTTATCTCTATGACTAGTAAGGCTCTTACAATTATTACTTTCTTTTTTTTTTTAAATATGTCATATTCATGCACTTTTCCCAAAAAAAAACTCCGAACAAGCACTGCTCAAAACTAATTCACATCTGCTAAACCACCCGCACTTCATCCTCCACATGGTCTATGAGCTCACGAGCATATGGAGGCGCTCATAGACACGGACTTGAGGATCAAACTTACATCCATTGCTTTTAGGAGCCGGCCGCTCGTCCATCGCACCACACATCCGGTGAACTAAGTAATTGTGTTATTCCGGACCTTATGTCAAAAGCAACACAAATTTTAACTATCATGAGAAAAAAGAAACACATAAACAAAGGAAAATAAGGACCCATTGTAACTATCATGAGAAAAAAGAAAAACAAAGTAAAATATTGTTACTTTTTTACTATAAAGCTGAATATGGTAAATTTTTGTGGTAGCCACTAGCCAGGATAAGAATTATTATATGGTTTATTGATTTGGCTATATTTAGAGAGAGAGAGAGAGAGAGAGAGAGAGAGAGAGAGAGAGAGAGAGAGAGAGAGAGAGGGGGGAGAGAGAGAGAGAGAGAGAGAGAGAGAGAGAGAGAGAGAGAGAGAGAGAGAGAGAGAGGGGGGAGAGAGAGAGAGAGAGAGAGAGAGAGAGAGAGCAGAAGTTGTTGACATCTAGTTGATATTGATCTTGATTAAGTCCAAAGCAATGCAGTACTTAAATACATTAAGATCATGAACATTACGTGTAAAGATATAGCTGCAATTAGAAAGGCCAAAATTTGGGATTCCCTCACATGGTGTTAGGATTAGGGCACCTTTTCCAGCTCATTAAATCTTCTTTCTCCTCTGACATCAAACCCTAATTAGGGTTTAAAAAAAAGGTGGCATCCTTATCCCAGACATTACAAGCCCTTGTTTCCCCAACTTCCAACTCTCAGGATGTGCCATCAAAAAGCAACCACCCTACAAATGAACCCAATTAAAATATTTAGAACCCTAATCTTCCCAAAATCAAGGTTTAGCAATTATTAATTATGGTGAGCAACACCGGCACGTCAAAGACGTTAAAGCAGCCGACTAGATTTTGATTCAATTAGTTAATACAGCTGAAAGCTAAAAATGAGTCTATAACCTGTTTATTATGGAGAATGTGCCGAGCTGAACCGAGTTTCGGTAAACTCAGATTTTGGTACGTGCCAAGCGTGCCGATGGTACAGTGCCGACCGTGACGATATATATTTATTTATTATTTTTTAAAAAAATAAAAAAATAATTTAAAATTTTAAATATAAAATTTTTTGACATATGCCGTGCCGATTCATGCCGTACCAACAACTGTTTGAACAGGCACATACTGTCCGGCACCGAAAATCATGATTTTAATGTATACTAATTTCGATCAAGATGTATGATACAAACTAAATTCGACAGTTGAGGTCCAAAAAAGAAAAGAGGTTGAAGCAAAGTCCCCAATAAGCCTTTAACAGCCTGTCTAATTAATATGTACTAAGATTTGCCAGCTTGGCAAATTTTTTATATGATTACACGAAAATCAACAATTGACATTGGTTTAATTATTATTTAGCATCGGCTCGTCCGCCGAGGGACGTGCACGCGCAGCCCTTGATCATGGATCATGCACGGTGCACCAAATCTACCAAACTTCTTCTGAAATTCGCACCATCTTGTCCTTTTGTGGTCATTGTCCACAAGATATTGCTGCTTAGTCAAAAATTTCATCTTTAAACTTTACTGATTAAAGAATATTAATTAATGTTAAGCATAATTAAAAATAAAAAAAGAATTTTAAGCGTGCTATTTTCTTTGTCCATATTAATCACAGTCTTCACGTCTATGAATTATATTTACATATTCTTGACCGAGTCAAAATGCTGGTTCTACAAGTCAGTTATTTCCACATGTTGTATACATTTAACGCTTTATTGGAGGTGAAAACGAGCCGAATTCCATATGTCTAAAACTCATTAGACTTAGCTTGAGCTTGAATCTTACCGAGCTCGAGCTGAATTCGAACAAAACTTCGAGCTTGAGTAATTAAACGGGTCAATCCTGAGCTTCATATTACTCCGCTCGTTCGGCTTCAAACCTAAATGAATTTTTTTTTATTTTACTTAAGTATATTTTACAACAAGATTACTTTATCGAGTTCAAGCTTGAACTCGAGTCGAGCTTGGTTTAACTGGTGTAATTGAGTTTAGCTCGCTCGATTTAACTCGAGTTAAGTTAATACAATCGAGCTGAGGTTGAGTAGAGCTCGAGCAGGAATTTTGTAAATTGAGTTGAGTTCGAGCTCATCTACTGAAACTTATTGAGTTAGAATTTGGACTAGAGCTTGAGCTCCAGTACTTGAGCTGAGCTTGAGCCAAGTTGTGCTCGGCTCGAATTTGGCTCTGTTTCACCCTTAGTCTCTAGGTAAGTATTAAGCCAGCATTTTGTACCGGGCGATGGTTGTTTTTAGGGAGACTTGCATATCAACCCCTCCTTGAAACGTTGTTTACAAATAAACCTCTCAATATTCAAACATATATATTTAAAAGTATTTTTAAAAAAGTTTGAATACAAAAGTTGTATGTTACATCAAAATTTATTTTTTTAATACATAATTTTTTCAAAAAAATATTTCTAAATAGATTTTTTTTTTTTTTTTTTGATACTACATAGTTTTAACCAATTAGCGGATTAATTTTTAAATTCTTTAAAATTTTGAAGTCTCAAATACTTATTTAAAAATATTTTAAAAAAAAAATTTAATATAAAAATTATAGATCATACATGAATATACTTTTTCATATCCAAAGCTTCTTAGAAGAATACATATATAGTAGTCAAAATTTTCTGTCACGAATTTTTAGATAGCAGCTAATTTTACAATCAATTCAAAATAAAAGCTTATTTGTAAAGTATTTTAAAATCAGGACTGATATGTGATATTTCCTTGATTTTCTAACTGAGTTATTAATTAAGCATGTATAAAAAATTAATTAAGATGAAATTCTTACTTTGGCTGGCCCCTGAATCATGGCACCATTTAAGCCACGTTTCAAGGAGGGAGGCAGCACCCAAATCAAAGCAGGCTCCACCCAATCCGAGTCTTTGGCGCACCCAATTCCATGCATGCTTGTTCATATATCAAGATTCAATATGGTGTATATATAATAGGTCCCCTAGGAAACAAAAAATATTACTCGGTTTCGAGAGGTAGGTGAATCATTTTTCAATATTTACCTAAAATAGAAGTGATAAATTATAAGTTAATTAAGTTATATATTTCATATACAAGTGAATGAATAGTTCACTCCACTTCTCAATTTTGTTAATTTTTTATCTTATATTTTAATATTAATGTCCATTAGTAAATAGTTTTTTTTTGTAACTATTACAAAATTCAGATATTACACAATTTCAACCTATATAATTTTTTCAATAGAATAAGCTATATGTAAATAAAATATTTATTTTAATAATACTTTATAAGTTGAAATAAATTAAAAATTATTTTAGCATTATGTTTACCTATTTTACAATCCTTAGTAACAAAGAACTTCAATCATACTTTTCCGACTTTTTTTTTTCATTTCTCACTCTCGTCCACTTTTTATACGATTCACTCTCACATCTCATCCACTTTTCAGTTCTTATTGATATCACTTCTAATTTTCGCTCCAAAATGAAGGGACTCTCAGCTACCTCCGGCCTGGGACCCCCACCTCACAATCATCCCCCTTTGGCTGGAGTGTTTCTTTGTAATCATTGTCTTATCTTAATCTTTAAATATTAAATATTCGATATTTATGGTACAAGTTGATAATCTTATAAGATTAATAAGGCCAAAATTTAGTAAATGCCCCTCTACTATTTATCTTTGGGCGCTCATGTCCCTATACTTATTTTCGTGACTTTCATACCCCTTTACTATTAGTTTGGGAACGCGATACCCCTGAAGAGGATTTAGGTGTTAATTACGCTGATGTGGCACCAACTAAGTATTATTTAATTATTTTTTTAATATAAATATGAGTATTTTTTAATATCCAACTAATATTAAAAAATAATAAAAATATTAATTAGTGCCACGTTAGCAAGATTAGTGACGTGTCCGTCTAATTAATCGAATAAGGACATCGCGTTCCTAAATTTGAAGTAGAAAGATATGAAAGGTCCCAAAATAAGTTGAAGGGTATGAGCGCCCAAA
This sequence comes from Xerophyta viscosa, assembly GCA_002076135.1. Classification (NCBI taxonomy): domain Eukaryota; kingdom Viridiplantae; phylum Streptophyta; class Magnoliopsida; order Pandanales; family Velloziaceae; genus Xerophyta; species Xerophyta viscosa. Next base: position 586,258 of record MJHO01000001.1, read on the forward strand.
AATCTATAGTAAAAGGGCATTTACTAAATTTTGGCCGATTAATAATGAGCCAAAGATTATACACTACAGAAAAAAAGGTCAAATAATGACTAAATGGTCACTGTAGTTTAGTCTGTAATAGTACAAATTTTAGTTGTAATAGTTTTCAATGACTAAATTAAGTAGTACTTAGTCGCTGGATCTTTATCTCTATGATATTCACCGTCTGATTTTCATCAATTACGGAATCTGCACCGAGTTAGCGTGTTATGGATGTAGCATTTAAGATATTTGGATGTATGTTCTTACAAATCCCTCCTACCACTTTCTTTTTTAAGGTGTGAGATGACGTCACCAATTGGGTGGATCTTTGCGATATCGTTTTTGAGCAATTGTGGACCAAAATGTACAATTAGCATGCATATTTCTGTTAGTACTTTTAAAATTTATCTTATTTAAATTAATATTATTCTAATTGATTAAAAAATTAGATGTTAAGAGATAATTATGATCTGTTTCTCATTAAAAAAAAAAATAGGTCAGAAATTCAAATCCAAATAAGTCTGAGTTCGGAAGATTATTTTATTGTTCGGTCAAAATATAGAATAAATACTAAAATCGACAAACACATCATTTTATTGATGGCTGATAAAATCAATAATTATTACTATCACATTAGAGTCTAGTAAAGATATAACCATATTAGCAATATAGATATAATCTGCATTGCAAGCAATTAAACCATCAGTTATTATGAGTGAAAGCGACAAAGATAGTGGCTATAATTATTAATAGTTTTACATCAGGAATGAAAGTCATAAATTTAAGAGAAAACTGCGTTTAAGACCCTGATTTTGTACATTTTGCATTTCAGCATTCAAAAATACATTTCGCGTCGATATGGCCATGCGCATTGCGCGCCACGTCGGCGCATTTTCTCGTTTCGGAGGCTGAACTGAGTAAGACTTATTTTTAGAGACCTTGATTGTGGAGTTGTCTACGAGCTCTGCGTTTAGCATGGGATATGGGGTACCGCAAAGTTATTTTTGAAGCAGACTTATTTTTTCTGATCCAATTCTTGAATCTAAAGATCCACCAAAAGGCCTTTATCGACATCTGGTAGTCGAGTGTATAAGTCTTCTCCATCGTTAAATGGGAGGTTAGGATTCAACATATCTATCGTGAGGCGCATCGACTAGCGGATCTGTTAGCTGTTAGAGCCTTCTTTTTATTTTTTAGATTTTCACATGTTTGTTTCACCTTCTATAGTCTCATATAATCTTACGATCAGATATTTAAAATACCGGCATAACTCGTTTAGTGAAGAGTTAAAGATTGCGACCCTTCCTATTTGACCCAAAAAAAAGTGACACGTAAGTAAAATGGCAGTAATATCATATTTGTATATATATATATTTTTTTCAAAACTAGATAAGATTTTATTTTCATATTACTTTTACTATAATATTCTATTTATTTAAATTTAATTTAAAATTTTTTCATATTTTTAAATTAATTATATACATATTTTTTAAATTTTTAGTAGTTAATATAAACATCATATGTCTTTCTATGTAAGAATCAATACCACGTAATACCTCAAAAAATAATTTATTAGTAAAAGATGGCATATGACTTTAATAATATATTTTTTTTATTTCTATATATCTCTCTTAGCGTAAGAACTAATATATATTACATATCTAATAGCGATTCTCATAGTATAGTTTATAATATATTTATATGGGGATTAATAAAATATATATATAAAGGGGAAAACAGATCCTTGGCACACCATAACCAAGTCTTTAGGGCAGTTAATTAACCACATAAATTAGTAAATAATAAGATGCTTATGCTAATTAATGATTACGGTAATAATAAAAAAAAGTATTTAAGTTAGCCAGCTGACGTGTAACAGGTGGGGATGCCGAAACGTGTCACCTCGATTTCCTCCTCCGCTTTAGCCCCCGCTGTTTTTTATCTCGCTTTATCCGATCGGGACTCGAACCCCCATTTTTTTATATTTTTAAAAAATTTGTTTTGTAGATATTTATGTTAGTGGTTGACGTGTAGGATGACGTAATATAATACGTCTGCTAATAAATATATAATTATTAATTAGTAACTCCTATAGTAGCTAAAGCATCGATTTCAATATAATTAATTACATATCAACTATTCACGAGCTACATAATCCTAAACTAAAAAAGCAGCTATATAGATTATTATTTCGGTATATTTTTTATTTTAAAAAATTAATTTATACATTTCTGAAAAGGAATTACTTATATGCAACTCTTCTATTTCAATATTTTAGCTTCTAGAAGGTGAATTTGTATAAGTTTTATTGAGCAAAATTTGATGTTTTCTAGATCATGTACTTTTACAAGAAGATAAATATTAGTATTTTTATAAAATTGAAAGAAAAGTAAATGACGCTTCTATATTTTTTAAAAAAAATTTACTCCTGAAAGAATAAAGAGTATTAGTGAATGGTATTTATAGATTTAAATCTCATGATGTGGGATTTACTCGACAATATTGTTTTCAGTGTAATATACTGATTTTCTATTATCATGGATAATTACTGGAAAAAGAAACTCATATGGTATTTGTAAGATTGTATTGATAGCATAAATGTTTGAAATTAGATCCCAAATTTTAATTTCTTGGCCAGTATTGGTTAAAATCTGAACTTTTACGACAATTTTCGTATTCTAATATTAGGATGGAAAAGAGACGAAAAAGCCAAGAAAAAGTGTAAATATACTAAAAGTGAATCGAATCGTGTAAAAAGTATAGACAATTGAAATTAGTGGCATATAAAATTTGAATTAATTTATTACTTGAATTGGGAAGTATAATAGGTAAAATAGAAATATAGTTTTCATATTAACTTTGAGATGCAAAATTAGATGAAAATAAAGATGGAGTATATATATATATATTTTTGATGTGCTATAAAATTTGATTCTATGCGATAAGATCCAAAAAAAATGATTTGGCATGCTTTGATATGCTTTCAAAAAACAAATAATAAACAAAATTGCTCAATTATCATTTTATTTTAATTATTTAAGAAAAATCCACCGAAATTTAATATATTTCAGATAATTTAATAATTCAATCATAATACTAAATATAGCTGTAAAAATATATACTTCTAATTAACTTAATTAACAAATAATAGTAAATATAATTTATAAAAGATATATTTTACTATGGAAGCAAATATAATTTTAAAATTTCTTATAATAACGCTAAATATAATAATAAATATGACTTTCAAAATTAAAATCTTAATTTACCATTTAGGATCTCTACTTGCCCCACTCTATCTTGTCTGTTGATGAAAAGCTATTCATTTCAAGCCACTTCTTGTATTTGAGTCTTACAGAACCATTTGGTAAGTAAAAATAAGAAAATCCGTTAGTCGTTTTTCAACTTAATCAATTTTACCATTTCACACCTAAAGGACTTTTTTGGTCTTAACTGTCAAATTCGATATCTATCATATATCTCGATCAAAAATAAACTGGTACGATAAGTATTTCACAACTCACGCTTGTTGGAATTTAAACCGCCGATCTATGTTTAATGAGAGATAGAGCGTGTCAATTTTTTTAATTTATTGGAAATGCAAAAAAAAAAAAAGGAGTAGAAGCGATATTTTAAAGGTGTGAAATAAGGTCGATAGATTTGGAGTTTTAAGGAAGTGAAATTCCCCTCAAAGGGAAGTGAATTCCAACAAACATTAGGAGTGGACCTCACTCAAAACACCATTTGACACTGCTAATTCTGACATGCGGCCCGGTCCGTTAATAAAGTGGGCCCTTCTTGACGGGCTGGACTGGCACATCAAAGTATATTAATTGTTGGGCTTTAAAATGTTCTGCAATCCAAGTAGCATTCTAGCACCAAACACTAACATCTATTAATCATGAGTGATATGTTCCTTACTCTTACTCTTCTAATTCACATTTAATGAAAAGCATATATTTGGATTATGTTTCAAAATTTTTACATCGATATTATTGTCAAAGTGGCTGCTCCAAAATTTTTTCTTTGCGGAATCCTTTATAACACATATTTTCAAGATTACAAATTACTTTATGTGAAAAATAGAATCTATACTCTATTCATTAATATATACTACTTATTATTAAAACTATAATTACAAGGTATAGGATTAATAAAACAAATAAGAATATACAGAAAAAGAGATAAAGGAAATTAAATTCTTATTAGATAAAATAGTATATTGCACCAACATTTGAATATAGAACTGGCCCACAAATTTTCTATCTTTAGCTACAAAATCACTTTTGTTCATTGTGTGTTAAGAATCTATTATAATAAAAGTAACATATACATAAATGTATATATGAAAATTTATCAAAATTTAAGCAAAGTCTTAGGATTATGCTTGTTATATGCTAGAACCGTCCCTGTTGCCGGTACTCCTCCTTCCCATGGTTTATTTTTCCACGGGCAGAGCCATTTGATGAAGAGGTGTCTTGACGTTATGTTGGAAAAACTCAGCGGCGGTGTCGAAATATGAAGCTAAGTACAGAATAAAAGAACAAATTAAAGAGCTACACTACTAATGATAAAAAGGATTTACCTGGAAAGTCTTAGATGTGCTGATGTAAAACCACAAGCACTAAGTGCAAGTATGAAGTGCTTCACTAATGATACGAGGCAAAACGTAACCTCATTGTGAAATGTTATAGAACAAATACATCCGCTACACTCAAGGCTCGGCGACCGTATTTGCTCCCTATACCTCTTTATATATGGCCAATACGATTTCCAAAGGCCTTTTTAGGTCTTAGAACAAGGGGTGTTACAACTCAAGATCCTCTGCGGGTCCATATTTGGTCCTGCAATTATAGGAGCAGTGCACTTAAAAAACAAATCAAATGCACGTAGACAATAGAAGATACAAAATGGCATCACAAGAGTTGTGTTCTATTGTTGTTATGAGAAGAATATTAACAGTCGTATAACATGCACCCAACAACAATCATCAGAACCGTCACAATATCTGATAAAATTAAAATCATATACTATATACTAAAATATATATGATTTATATTCAATATATAACAATTACATCAAAATCATCAATTTTATTATAGAGAATGGATGAATGTCATTGACTCGTGAGTGTATAAACCATCCACTTGCTGCAAGACATCATATCCAAACTACTATTCATTTTTCAAGTTTCTTTTTTAAAAAAAGAAAAACCACCAGAAAATGGAAAAGAAAAAGAAATAGACAAGCATATTACTTATAAGGTCAAGCCGCAGTAAAATGGGAACTGCTACCCTCCGGACCACCTCGGACCGGCACGCTCGTCTGAGCATCTCCATAGCGACGTGGCGGCCAAATCTTTTCCACGCCAGCTCAGCAGCAAGGCCCCATCTCTCCTGCTGACGTGGTAGCCATCCACTGCACAACATCGCACGAGCCACTCGGCCTGCTTCTCGGCCAACTCGCTAAGTTGCACCGGCACAAACCCTGAGCCGCTGAATAACTCGGACCACGAACAAGATCGACTCCGACCGGCCCATGACAGAACTGCAGCCTCGATCTTCGGCCTCACCACGGCACGCTCGACTCGTCGAACCGCATCGTTACCGGCGCATCGTGCTGGAACTGCTGCCTGCAGCGACTCAAGCACCACCGCGTAGTGCTCCAGCCCGCCCAAGAAGCTCCGCCTGAACGTCGCGCCATCGCCGCAGACGCACTCCGTGTCCACGAACACTACGACCCTCGGCGACGCGCGGCGGACGAATTGTAAAACTGCGGACGATGACTCCGGAAAGCCGCCGAGCACGGCGGGGGAGATTACAACTGCAGCTGGCTCGGCGGCGGAGAGTCTGATACCGCCGTGTACTAGCGTTCCGACGCGAACAAGATCGACGGTCAGACGAATCCCTAGAGTAGAAGCGAAGTCGCGGAGGTTGTCGGCAGCAAAAGCAGCCTCTGCAGCTTGAACAGGCTCGCCGTCGGGGACGACGGCGGTGAGTCTGACACGTGGTGGATGGCAGCGGGCGGCACGAGCGGAGAGTTCTTGCACCAAGGAAGACCATTGCACGCCTAGCCCGAGGTCAAAATCGATTAAATGGACAGAAGGCATGTCCAACGGGAGGGAATCTATAATAGCTTGGTTAGCCATGAAACTAACGAACTGTAGTAACGGCGAGAGGTCGGAAAAGTCACGGTGGGCGGCGATGCGGCGGACGAGCTCCGCCGCTGACGACGGTGGCTCGGCGGCGATGCATGGAGTCACCAGCGCGCGCAAAGCTTCTTTGAAGTAGAATGCAGCTCGGTGGAGAGAACTACCAGAAGGAGAGTCTAAGTGAGGATTGAGCCGCGCCAGTATCGCATGGGCGGAGTGCAAGTCGCAGATCTCGACGGCATGAGCTGCGCCGACGAGGAGATCGAGATGGCTTCTCTCGAACCGCGAATTCTGGTCGGGGATAGCAACCGCCGTTGGCAGCGAAGGAGGCAGTAACGTCGGCGGCGTGTGGAAGTCGACGGAGTCAGAACTGAGCCAAGAAGAGATGGGGTCGTCCGCCCAATTATCGTCGGGGAGAAGCGGGAGCGGTGCTTCGACGACCCAAGCTAGTGACTTGAGGTCGTCAACGGCGGTAACGGCGGTGGCAGGGCAGGAGGTGAGGTGGTGGTCGAGGACAGAGGTTGGCTCGTAGAAGAGAGCTGAGTTGGGGGATATCTGCGGCTCCTGCGAGTCGAGTGCCTTCAATGGCGATGATGGAAGTTGGTAGAGAGTCTGCGGAGAATCCTTGTTAGGCTTCATGAGAATTTTTCTTCCTCTCCTCTTGTACGTTCTTGGAGGACAAGAGGGAGAGCTAACAAGGGTGTTCAGGTGGGAGTTTTATGGTTTGAATGCATGCATGCATGATCATGATGGTTTGAATCATGCATGCTACGAGATGGCATAGGGGACATGATTCGAAAGGAAAACACTATCTGGAAATCGAAGCTTGTAAATGAAGCTCATGCTTTAAGGGAGATGCTAACGTACAGTTGGATCTTGGGACTAATTAGGGTTTGATGTTCAACCATACAATTTGGTTCGTGGAATTTAGCGAGAATGAAAAGTAGGGCTTCCAAATGGAGAGCCAAATTTGCAATTTGCTTCTATGGATTATGCACTTGCTTTAAATATATATAAATTATAGGATTATTCCTGCTAAGTGTGGTCATGGAAATTGCCACGTCGCAATCCCCTTTGAAGTAGATCGTTAGGATACTTTCCAACGTTAATTCATCTCAGAATAGTCAATCTTCTTTGTTGATGCCCAAAGTGACTGCCATATTGGCTTAATAAACCCGTTTTTGCACATATTTTCGAGAGTGTCGTCAACAACTCCCTTTTAAATGTCTCATGAGTAAGAAATAAAGATAGAGGTGGGGTAATGTCAAATAGTGCAGCCCTGGCCAGCTCCGTCTGCGGCACGGCACGGACCTTCCGCACACCAGCCTCGTAAAGCTAAATAATAAAGAACAAAATGGTTCTCATAGGTTTTGCCCACAGCCCGGGTCGGTTCTTACTATTCCGATAATATATGATGCGTTTGATTCGAGCAGCCATACTTGGTCGCAAGTGTTTGCACGGCCCACCGGCTGATGGAGGCCGTTGACTTTTGTGACATCTCTACGCTAACTTATACATTAACTAGCTAATAAACTTGACTTCTCCCACTTATATATTAACTGGCTGACTTTTTATCTTCTATTATTTTATATAATGCTTATTTGTTCAAGAATCATTACAAATAGTTGTCCTCTAATAAGAGGTGTACCAAATAGGCGATGCTTAGATAATTCATGCAGAATTATTCCATTATACACATAATGTGTAGAGAAATTTTATAATGCTCCAGATGTAAGTCTCAAAATTTACACCGAACTCACTAAACTTAATAATTATAGATATATTTTGAAAGGTTTTTAACCACAAAGTTATCTAGAAAAAATAACATACATAACTTTGTATTTAAAATTAATTAAAAAAATCAAATAATATGTCAATTACTCATCACAAGTAAATTAATATTTATACTAATATATTTGATAAGTACTTTGAAAAAATTGAATTACAAAGTTATGTATTTTATTTTCTTTGAACAATTTCAGTTGAAAATTTTTGTAAAAATATATGAAATATAATTTTTGTGAATCTGGTGTAAGTTTCAAAACTTATATCCAATGTAATATAAAATTTTCTTATATGTGTGTTTGAGAGCACGTTTGTGTGTGTTTGTTTACGTGCGCATGCATATCTATATACTGAACAACCCTAGCTAACTGACCAGTAATAAGGATCTTGCTTGAAGATACCAAATATATACCACGACCCAATCATATTAACTAAAACATGGAATTAAGCTTTTAAAAAAAGGAATATAAAACAACAGGTGTGGTGAATCGTCCACGAAGATCTACATTGCTAGTGCTCATGAACAATAAGAATCGCAAATTTTAATTTGTTTTAAAATACTTATTAATAAAGACTCTAGTGGCCTACACAGTTGCTTCCTCGACGACCTAGTAGTCATCTTTTAGGGTTAGTGGGTGATGATAGCGACCTTTCTAACCTAGCCCGCCAGCTATGTATGCATGCAGAATCTTACAAACCCTTTGTAATCCTCAAGCTTTAAGTTGTAGCTTTCTATGTGCAAAATAACATTAACTTGGTGCGTACACATTCTGCACGTTAAAAGCCGTTTAATGCTTTGCATTGACCAGCGTTTTTGAGCTTTTCTCATTCGTCGAGTTCCCATCTTCTTTCTCCATTTCTTTTAAGGTGTTTTCTCGAGCATTGCAAAACTTTTCAGCATAAACTTATATACATTTACATAAGATGTTTTTTAAAAAAAAAAAATATTTCAACTTTTTACACTAGTAAAGATGCATGTTAGAGTCTCAAATTATATAGTTAAAAACTATTTTAAAAAAAAAATATTAAATATAAAAATTGTAGAGCATATTAATTTTTTTGGATTGTTTTTTTTTATCGAAAATACTTCTACATATATTCAATAATTATCAGAAAAGTAAGAAATCATCCCGTCTTTCAATATAGTGAAGTGCACCGCTCTCGTTTCTTGAGGCTAACATTCTCCCCATTGCTACTTTTTCATTTGGGATTTCAGGGTGCATGCATATTAATCTTTTTTTTTTCGTATTAAATTTCTTTATCAAAAATACGTATATTCAGTAATTATATCATAAAAGTAAGAAATCATCCCGTCTTTCGATATACTGAAGTGCACCGATCTCCTTACCTTAGGCTAACATTCTCGCCAGTGCTGCTTTTTCGTTTGGGTTTTCATAGTGCAAGTAGAGCTCTCTTCTTTCCGACTACAATATAATCTGGCAAGAGCATCTATACTTTTGTGAACGAGAAGCTTTGCTTCAATGGCGAACGTGTATGAAGCACGACCTAAACCCTAGCTGGACCCACCCAGATATACGTCCAATATGACGATGATCAGTAATCGCAAAAGTGTAGTGCAGAGGATGAGCATCTTACATTAAAAAGAAAAAAAAACTGCATTATCGATGTTCTTTATTTGAGCAAAAGCTTTTGACATTTTATCAAAATGTAAGCCTTTTTAATTATTATATGATGATGATGATGATGATGATGATGATGATGAGAATATAACGGTCGGCTTTAATAAAGAAGATTGGATCATCATCTGATCGTCATGCAATTCAATTGGATCCACGTAAGGTGCTTAAAGCTACATCTCTAGAGCCCTTAATCAGGATTCTCTTTGTGCCTCTTTAAACCATAACTCTGCTCCTGAGTCATTTTCCTTGTTCTCCTCCTGTCTCCTTGCTAGTTGCTACATATTTGGTTTTTCCATTTTCAATTTAATAACAGATCGATTAAAGGTGATCAACATTAAACCTATCTCGGTAGGAAATGCCCGCTAGCTCGGCCCAACTTTTGACAAACGATTCGGGTGTTAGTTCGGCCCAACTTTATTTTAAACTTTCAGCGGTATTTCGGCCCAACGGCTGACTAATATTTTCACTCTTAATTCGGCCCAAAGTTTGACACAACTTTTGGTCTATTAACCACTATTGTCGCCTCCCGCCCTTGGATCGACCGGCAGGCGTACGATTCGTGAGCCGTACGTTCCGGATTCGAATCGAGGGATGTCCTGAAATAGGGATGTGCACGCGCCGCATATTTTTAGCAGGTTGAGAAGCTGTTTGTTACGTATTGCAGTACTCTATATCTGGTGTAGGGGCGGACGTCAGGCCGGGGTTTTATTTTCTGTGCACATCTACGTCCAATGTGGGCTGGGGTGTGCGTTGAAAATTATGGACTGTGAGTTAGCAGAGATCCGAGAGAGATTTCACCTCGTTCTTTCACAAAAAAAAAAAAAAAAAAAAAAAAAAAAAAAAAAAAAAAAAGCTATTGTCCATCGTGGAACATGCATCAGGATGAACGAATATGACATGTCCTAAAACACTCGCATTCAATTTGTAAGTGACATCACCCACAAACTTAATATTAATATATACCAACAATAAACTCCTAATGTGTATTTCAAATTCATGGTAAGTTTGCATTATCATAATTCTGCATTTAAAGAATTCTTTCTAATTCAACAAAAATATCTTATACTTCCAATCCCTCCCAAGTTGAACAAAAAATTTCGCAAAGAATTAAACACCAAAAATAAACTAATAAATAGTTACATTTTATGATAATTTGCTATACTTCTCATACATATATTTAAGGGAGACTTACATATTAGCCAATGTATGCTTTCTAAGTTACAAATAAAAATCTTTTTTTATTCAATTATTTTTTACACAAATTACATATTTAGAATAATTTTTAGAAAAAACTTAATACAAAAAATTATAGATATCAACAAAATAATTTTTTTTATATTAAAATTTTTAATAAATATTTAGATGTTCCAAAATCTTAGTAAATATGCTGATTAAATTTTAAACCCAATTTTTTAAGTCTTATAAATATAAAAAGTTAAATATAAAAATTATAGTTCACATTAAATTTTATTATTTTATATTTAAAATATTTTTAATAGAATCTGATATAATTATTTTTATATGAATTAAAATTATAAAGTAATTTATAAAATTGTTACAAAATAGACTAGTTTGTAAAAGATTTAAAAATTAAAAATTTCCTCTAAATTTAACAAGAAATCTACGTGGAATTCTGGACTGGATAAGAACTAGTTAGTAAACATAATTAATAACTTCTCGTCATCAAAGCAGTCCTTTATCTGACTGCGATTCATCGTACCGCAGATTAGGAGAGCGTTGTAGGCTGTGCCAGGATTAATACGCATTTAAAAAGATAGGTCCCGTGGCGCCAGTGAAGACCCCACTATCCCTTAATTGCCTGCATCATCCATTTGACCTGTCCTCTGTCCGCTTGAAAAGAGATAACCACAGACGATCCCTTGTGGTAACCACATACGATCCCATGTGGTATGTAATCTGGATCGTAATCGGTCCAGCACGTATTACAAGATTTTTTATTTAAATTTTCGTCGATTTATTTGATCTAATTTTATATATTTTTATAAAAAGTTATGAACTACAAAGTTATAGATTTTGATGTGATCTACAATTTTGTAGTTCAAAATTTTTCGAAAAAATATCAAATAATGTGTTAAAATGATAATCAAAATTTTTTATCATCATTTTGACATATTGTTTGATATTTTTGCGAAAAATTTTGAACTACACAATTATAGATTACATCAAAATCTACAATTTTGTAGTTCATAACTTTTTATAAAAATATATAAAATTAGGTCAAATAAGTCGACAAAAGTTTAAATAAAAAATCTCGTAATACGTGCTGGACCGATTAACGACCCAGATCGCGACCACAGGGGATCGCCTGTACTTTTTAGCAAAGGCGATCCCATCTCGCTTGAAAATGTAGCCGCCGACGGTGGCCCCCGGGCAATCGCCACGCCAACACAGACGTGACGTGCTCGTTCATCTCATCTATCATCCTCTACATTTAAAAAAAATGTTTATCGTTTTAGTCCTCTTTTTCAAACTTTTAATATTTTAGATAATAAAAAAATATTTTTCTGCCGATGTAGCGGTGCACGATAGAATGTCCTTTATATAGGAAGTTGATATGACATTTTTAAAAAAACATATATGAGAGGCCACACGCAAGACAGTCTAATAGCTAAACGATATGTATTATGAGTGTTTGATCAATTTTAACTTCTACAAATTTAATTTTAAATGGTGTAAATTAACGGATATGTCCGTAAAAGATACAAGTATCATAAAAATATACAATCATATAAATAAGATAAAAATGTATTTATGTACGTGATTTGTGTGTGAAAATCTGACGGTATAATCAAAATAAAACACTATATGAAGATTTACATATTCAACGACCACCGATTCAATGAACGACTTTCTCACGTTAATCTCAATATATATATATATGGCAGAATATAGCTCTTTTCTTAAACTTTTGAATATCAAAATTACATCTCATCATTTTTTTTTGTGTATCCTAAAGATTTTTCAAAAAAATAAAAAACTTCTAATAGGTATTTAGAAACTCCAAAATCCTATCAGATTAGCGAATAAATTTTAAATTCATTAAAACTTTAAAACCTCAAATGATACCGTAGATATGTTTTATTTATTGGGTACGACGGTACGTAGCTTGAAATTATATTTTTAGATGTGGGTGCAACTGCAAGAAATTATTGCCTAGATATGTTGGTATTCTTTTTAGTTACTGACGACTATTCATGTAAATATAAATATTGGGGTACACTAGCCTTTTCTCAAAAATTGTTTTACGACTCCAAACTTCAAATCCATTTTGGATTGTGATATACAATTTAATTATTTGATATAATCCGGATTCTATCGGAAAAACCGAATCAAACCAACCCGAAAATTTCTAAATTCCAGAGTCGCCATGGGTCGGCGTTAGTTCAAGTCTCTGAAGTTTTTCATAATGACAACTCAGTCTATAACAATCCGTTCAGATTTGCCTTTTAGAGTTTGGTCTAAAATTCGGTTCGATTCAGGCTTGCCTTTTAGAATTTGGTCTAAAATTCGGTTCGATTTCGATTGGTTCGGTTGATCCAAGCAAATATTCAATCCAAACTTGACCTAATACTATCTCCATTACATTGATTCGAGTTGATCAATTAAACAATTCGTATAGGTAGTACAGCTGCACATTCAGGTCAGCCTCAGATGTTGGGTTTGGATCCGATTCGAATAACCCAAATGTTGGGCCCGAATAGTCGCTTCTCATAACTTCCAAGCGGTAATTATTTATTAAGACGAAGAAATTAATAATTAAAAAAAAATGATAGAGAGGTCGGTACCTTGGTCAAGGCTGATCTTAAAAATATGCACCAGTTTTCCTTGTCTTCAACCCAAATTCTGCTGCGCTGTCCGAGGCTACATATATGATCCAAGTTTATCGAAGCTTCTAAAACTTCGTCGGTAAAATATGTCATAGATTCTCAAGCTAATAGCTAGAGAACAAGACAAAAAAAAAGGTTAATAAAATAACAAAATAAACCTAAGGTTGCCTCCTCTAATTTCCTAGAAAATTCAACAAAAAAGGGATTTCTGGGGATTATATTACAGAATGGCGGGGCTGCTAGGCTTCCTATCTGAGCTATCACCGCCGAGGAGAAGTCCGGTTGACGACGAGCTCATGTCGATACTGCCGCCAATCGAAGTCATCATTCCTGAGAGTCCGGCAGTGTCCGATCCTGCCGGTCCGACTCCTAGTCCGAGAAAATCCAACGTGGATGGTTTGGTCACGAGAAATGGCGGTGGCCCCATGATCTGCTCCGTTAGGCCGGCGCCATGGGTGCTGTCATAGGGAAGTCCGAGGCCAAGCCCGGCGGAGAGCAGCTGACGCTCCGACTCGACCTGCGGTGGTGGCTGCGGATTCTGCCAATGCAGCGGCTCTTGGCGGCTGCTAGTAGATGTAGTGCAAGGCGCGAGTCCAAAGCCTCTTAGCAGCGATGCTGTACCAGAACCGGCACCAATCTGGGCAGCTTTCTGAAGCAATGCGGTGGCAGACATGTGTGGTGAGGGCGGCGGCGCCCCCGACGGAGCCAATGGCATCCGCTCGCTGAATAAAGAAGCCGCGCCGTTAGATGATAAGTAGAGGGAGGGAGATTTCGAGCCGCTCATTGCACCAATGAGATCGACAAAAGAGGTGCCCTGGGATGTGGCGGCAGAGGTGGCAACAGCGGAAGGGAAGAAGCTGGAGAAGAGGTAGTTGGAGGTACTGGTGGTCGTGCTGCCGGTGCTGCTGCTACTCGTGGTTGCGCCGCCTCTATTGATCGTCATAGGAGGAGGCGGCGGAGGTATGTATTCAAGAACTCCGGCGGTCGTCTCCGGCTCTGCAACACAAAAACAACAACCATCTAAATTTATGTAGTAATTTAACAATGGAACATTTTCTTTTCCTAAAAGAGGATTATTGATGCATTAGATCAAAAGATCTCTCGACAGCAACAAATGATAAAGTAAAAGATAGATGACATAAAGTTGTAATTAAAAATAAAAAAAAAATCGCTTCCCGCCATCAAGTTCACTGCCTTCTTACTTGTTGGATTTGCATAATTTGAAGGCAGGAACTAATGGTCCCATTCCAACCCTTGCACAGTTTGATTAAACTATTTGTGTTTATGCGCATAATGAAGACAAACGAGACTATCAGGTGGGGCAAACCTTGCTGTTCCGGCGTTGCCACCTGGGACATAGGCAAAGAAGAAACTACTACCGCCGCCGCCGCCGCTTGCCGCTGAGAGGAAGCATCCACAACAGCCGTCAACTGCACTTCATCGTTGTTATCACCAGCGACCGCCAACGCTGGCGCCGGTACTGCCTGAGCCTTCGCGTTCTCCTCCGCCAGCGCGTCGCAGAACGCTCTGTGCGTAATAAAGCTATCCCTCCTGAATTTAGAACTCCATGATGATTGTTACCTCTCCAAGAGGAATTAAAATCAAAATTGAACGCTAAAGTCAGTTTATTAAACTACAATGGCTACCTGGAGAAAAGAGTGCCGCAGTCGCAGCGGTATTCACGAGTGCCGCAAGTTTTAGCATGAGCTTTCCAATCGGACTGAACAGCGTACTTCTTCGAGCACTTATCGCATTTCCACTTCTTCTCGCCATGCTTTCTGCAGAAATGCTTCTTAATACCGGTGAGGTCGCCGAGCGCCCTCGACGGATCGTGGTGAACGCAGCTCGGCTCTGGACAAACGTAGACTCTTTTCCTCGCTTCTTTCCCGTTCCTCTGCCGCAATTTCCACGGCAGATTGTGGCCTCTTCGATGTAACTGCAGATTCTGATCTCTCTGGAACCCTTTGTTGCAGACCTCGCAGACGAATCTGTTCGTCGCCAGCAGTGTCTTGGGGGACAGCGCGATCACCTCCGCGTCCGGATCTACTACCGAAAATCATCAGCTGGAAAGGTTAAATTCCAGTTCGTTTTTATTCTTAAGTTGATTTTTGATTAACTCGAACCTGGCATGCCGGGGAGGTTACGCTTCTTCTTAACGGGGGCGACCGCAGGGGGTGGCGGCAACGGCAGTGGCTGCTGTTGGCCAGAGGAAGAGACGCTGGCCTCGCCGGAGGCCGAGTTAGATACCGTCATCGCCGACGAGTTGTCCAGCTCCGCCTGCACGCGAAACCTCAACCATCAAGAACAAATTAGAGATGAGAAAATTGAATTAACGAGGAAATAATAGAAAATAGTACTCCGCAGCCAACTTCCAGTTCAAGGTCGCTGTTCCAACAAACAGTCCAAACGTGATAACTCCAAGCTCTGACCGCTTTATTCAGCTCCAACAGTCCAAATCAATGGAGTCAATCGCTCCTCCCTGTCGTTGACCGAACGGAGGCGGTGGTGACAGAAGCTCGCCGACGAAGCAGAGAAATAAGAAGAAAGAGGATTTTGGGAACACGAAGTGAGAAAAATGCTATTGTTGGGGGTCAGAGAGGTGGGCGAGATGATCTCAGCCGTCAACGTGGCGGTGGGATGGGGGACTGTAGGCTGCACGGCATCTATCGGGCGGGCGCCGAGATCAGCGGGCCAGCGGCAACCTGCTGCGTTTGTCGTGTAGCGTCGACGTCCACCGTCCGTCCTTCCGCGCCTTGGGACTGCCCAAATGAAAGAATAAGAACTTTCAATGAATAAAATATGAAAAATGCTAGTCCTCCAAAGCTCCAGATTTGATCTTGTATTAACAAACATGCGATCTTATAAAATAATATTTAAAAATATTTTTCGATTAAATTTTTAAATTTTAAATTTTTAATTTTAAATAAATTTATAATTTTTTTAAATTTATTTTTAATGTATTTTAGAGCTTTTAAATTTAATATTATAAAGCTATTTAAAAATTTATTAAAATCTATTAAGTTTGAAGCATCAAAATAATTATTTATAAATATTTTTTTACAAAATTTCCAAATTCAAGTTTTATATTTTATAAATTTATAATTTTTATTTTAAAAAAAAAGTTAAAAGAATAATCATAGATCGTATAGTCGTACCGTACGCTTGAGCGTATAGAGTCAGGACTTCCAAAAATTGACCAAATCATATAATTAAAAAAAAAAACTTGAAAATATTTTTGAAAAGAAAAGTTTAAATGAAAGTTATAAATCTTTTATAATAATCCATAATTTTATGTTGAAAGTTGTTTCAAAATATATATATATATATACTTCTAACTATTTTTTTTTTAATCTAAAATTTAATAATTTTAAAACTATTTTTCTAAATGAGCTCCAAATTTATTAAATTTTAGAGTATTAAAATATTTACATACAAATATTTACTTGGATGATGATGAGTGCTTTAAATTATTTTTGTAATAATTTATAATTTTTATATTAAATTTTTCTTAAAAAATTATTTCAAAAATTTTATATTTTCTAATCACCTAGCTAGTGAATTTTGTGCAAAGACTAGCATTACTCTTTTGATTTTTGGAGGAGTTAGCATTACTCTTTGACTCTGGACTGATGAAATATGTATCATTTTACTCATATGTTTACTCGTGCGCAAAATCTAACAAATACATACGTTAGCATATAACCTTTTGATAAACTAGCACTGTTTACAGTCATTAGAACAAGGGATTATACCCTATCAGCCCCCAAAAATTTCAAAAGTACCAGATCAGCCCCCCATTTCAAAAATCTGCCAAATCAGACCCTCAAACACTATTTGAACTTTTTTCGGACAAAAATATTCCTATACTCGTTAACAGTTCGGATATCAAAAATATCTATCTAAAAGTATTTTTTGGAAAAAGTTTGAACATAAAAGTTGTAGAGCTCGTCAAAATCCCTAACTTTTATGTTGAACATTTTTTCAAAAAATACATTAAAATAAGTGTTTTTGAGGTCCGAAGTGTAACCAGCTCGATCCAAAATCGCTGAAACAGTTTGTACGCCGAAAACACCTATCTAGAAACATTTTTTGAAACATTTTGAATATGAAAGTTGTATATCTTGACGAGACCTACAACTTTCATGTTCAAAATTTTTTCAAAAAATACTTCTAAATAGGTGGTCTCGGTCTCGGCAAAATGAGAGCATTTTTGTCCGGAAAAAATTCGAAACTGTAACGGAGGAACTGATCTGTCCATTTTTTAAACAGATGGGCTGATTTGTCCAAAAAATTCAAAATGGGGGGCTGATATGTCATTATCCCTTATAAGGGAACAAACGGTGCAACTTCTTTTTTATGTAGAAAAGTTATACCTTAGAATTTTTGGAAAATATGTTTTGGAAGGGTGCGAGATATTATAAACTAATTTTTCGGATTTGATTTTGCTCCCCCCCCCCCCAAAAAAAAAAAAAAAAAAATCCTAACAGCTGCTCAGCCATTATGGTACTGACGCGTGTACTTGATTAATATAATGACGAACTTTTCTCAAATGAGTGGCGTCCTGTTAAATGAGTAAAAAAATAGCATTTTTCGATAGTAAAGGTGGTGCTCTTTTGTTTGGGGGACGTCCACATCGCTCCTAAATATAAAATAAAACTTGATAGATAGATTTTTTTTTTAATTTTATCGATTAATTTCAACACCTTAAAATATTTTTTTAAAAATATTTTTCTTTAAATTATTCAATATAAAAATTATAAATTTTAATAATATATATATAATTTTTCAAATAATTTTTTTTCATAAAATAATTCTAAATAGTTGTTTTAAAAAATATTAATATAATAGTTAAAATAATTTTAACAAAATTTAGTAGTTAAAGTTTTCTGAAAGTTTAAACAATAATTAATAATCTATAGTTTATTTATACAAAAATGAGGGGAAGATATCGGATTTGTCCCTCGAGATATTTTTGTGTATAATGGTTATACCACGTCACTCAGTGTAACGGTCTAAAAAAATTCTATTTGAAAATATTTTTTAAAAAAAAAATTTAACATTAAATATATAGATTTTTACGAGATCTATAATTTTCGTGTTCAAAATTTTTTTATAAAATACCTTTAAAAATATATTTTGTGGCTAAAGTTTAAATAGTTTGAAGCAGGTTTAAAAGTAATTTTAAAATCTATTAAATTCAGTTAATTTTGAAACTCTAAAATATTTATTTGAAAGTATTTTTTTGAAAAAAATTTAAACATAAAATTTTGTGTTCATCAAAATTATAAATTTTATTAAATTTTTTTTTTAAAAAATAATCTTAAATTTTATTTTTTAAATTTAAATTAAAAAAAATATATTCTGAACCTATATGCGTTTTATTGTAAAATTTTACATGGCCCTTCAGTTTCAGAGAAAGCTGGCGGCAAGACAGAGGAGTTATCCTAGGGGTGATTACGTCTTTTTCGTGGATGATTCTCTGTCAGTATCCATCCAACTGCCACAGAAAATGTGATCAAAATCGTACCCGCGGTAGATGATTTACGACTAGGCCCCTCAGCTTTTATACTTGGTCGGGATTTGCGTAAGATCCTTAATAAGAAGAACTTAAATTTTGCACGAACGGATTACTACAACCACGTTACATCATCCCTTCACCCTCAATTTTCTTTTCTTAGTGACGGAAAATTATATCAGTTCTAGTGAATTCAAACTCAATAAAACACAAATATAACACATAACCGACTTCTAACCCGCGTATTTCTATAGCGTCTACTGCAATGAAAACGATGTGTTTTAAGGATTTGTTAGGATGCGGTCGGGACGGACGGTTGGCGTGCTTGTTTCTATGCATAATGGGATGAACTTTGCTCCATACAATACAAAAGTTGAGAAAATTTTGTCATTTCACGTGTAAATGTGTCGAGTCGTCTTGTATCGAGTGGTTTATGAGCTATTTATTTGATAGAGCTGAGATCGTAACTATCAAAATTTTTACCGGTTATGTAATGTCAACAACTCCATAGATCTTTGACTAATTTCATCCAATCGCGACATATAAGTGTATTTAAATTTGTACCTTATACTCTTTACATAATTAATGAATTATTTGTAATTATTTTTAAATTTTTATTTTTCTATTATGCACATTTTCATAAATGCCATTTCATCAATTTTCATATATGTCGAACAGTTGATACAAACCAAAAATAGCCGCCAAAAAAATAGCATTTTTCTTCAATTTGTCTCGGCAAGCTAGTAAGTAACCAACCTTAGACCTTGTCTACCAAGCAGCATTGATGTAATTTGTTAGTGTAATTGGATGCTGAAAAGATATCACGACCTGACTCTCAAAGGATAGGTTAAAAATTAAAATTCAAATTTCAACGAGCTTGAGTTAGTAGGACTTATCTATTGTCCCATTTATGATCGAGATATATAATATAAATCGAACTCAATTGTCACATGCAAAAATTAAGTAGACTGTCTGATGCGTGAAGTAATTCTTTAAAACTCAATTCCAGTTTATATAATGTTAGCAAGGATTAAGCTAGAAATTGAGCAAGGCAAAGATTATAATAGAAATCTACTACAATACAAGTAGTTAGGTTAATTCTAAAACTTTTCTTTTTCTTATCTTTCATCCATAATTTAGTTCCAAACTAAACTACTGATATTTAAAGATAAATTTTTTAATGAATAAGTTACAAACAAGTATTAATATTATTTTGGCCATAATTTACTAAATAACCCTCTACTATATATTTTTGGACACTCATACTTTTATATTTATTTTCGTAACTTTCATGTCCCTTTATTATTTATTTGAGAACGCGATACCCCTGAAGATGATTTAGACGTTAATTACGCTGATATGACACCAATTAAATATTATTTAATTATTTTTTAATATAAATATGGATCTTTTGGTAATTTTTTTAATATCCATACTAACATTAAAAAATAAAAAAGTATTTTAAAAAATTTAATTGGTGCCACATCAGCGAGATTAGTGACGTGTCAGTCTAATTAATCGAATTAGGGTATTGTATTCTTAAATTTGAAATAGAATGGTATGAAATGTCTAAAAATAAGTTGTAGGGTATGAGTGCCCAAAAGTCGATAGTAAAAAAATATTTATTAAACTTTGACCTATTATTTTTTTATATTAAAAAAAAAAAAAGAGAGCTCAGCTTACATCCGATATCAAGAGCTGATGCTGCAAAGTATATTGGAAAACCGCATACAATAAAAAAGCCGGCCTGTTTACGCCCATCATCACCTCCGTCGACTAATCACCCCCCCCCTCCCCCTCTCTCACATCCCATCCAATGTATTTACAAACCAAAATAAATAAAAAATAATTACATATCAACCATTCTTTTTAGAAGCTTTATAAATCAGCCCTAAAAAATAAAAAAGTGCAGATATAATAACACATGCATTATTATATAAGTAAAATTTTCTATTCTTTAAATATTAAAATTTAAAATTTAAAAAAAAATGAAAGCTGCTACTACGCAATAACTCCAATAAATAAAGCTTTTCGACATTGGTTTTTTTTTTTTTCATGGTTTCAGTTGACTTAGCCTTCTGATAATAAGACTTGTTTATTTAACCACACTCTGCTTTGCTTATGCTGAGCCTCACTTGATTGTCTTAAGCGGCTGTATCTTATTAGTTTAATGAAATAAAAATGTCCGTGATTATGATATAATATAAATTATAATACCATATTAAAATATACACTATATATATTTTGCTATATTATAATTTATATCACGACAGTATCCGTAAT